>ML790032.1:98326-166504 GCA_009831015.1 Picea engelmannii | reverse complement strand
TAGGAGATAGGGAGAGCTATATAAAGAAGTGTAGGCAATGTAATGAAACATAGTGAAGAATATTGTGATTGTACAAGCAAGGATTGCTTGAGGATTTTTATCCTTCCATAAGGATTAATATATGGTGTTACCCTACCTCAAGGGTTTTCTCTATTTCTTGTGTTCATGTTATGGTGAATGATTTATGGTTTATTCTTGGTATTATTGAAGTATATTTGCAGATCTGGTATAGGTACTTAACAAAGTCGAACATGATAGAAACCACTTGATTATCGGTCAATAATGAAAACCGTTAACAAGTGCGAGGGAAATCACCATTGATGTCAATGACTCCCAAGGTAATCTAGTACAATCCAACAAATGTGAATGAATAAGTTGAAGTCGAACACTCGATGGAATTTTCCAATCAGGGGTCAATGATGTGAACCCACTGTTGAAAGCAAAGAAACCTACCATTAAAGCATGCAGGCTCTAAGGTACTAAATGATTTCTAAGTCTTGTTCTCGAATAATGAGTTGAAGTTGAGAGGAAAAGACTCCTCATAGGAGGTCCTTAATGTATACCCCATCAATGACGTGAAATATGTAACAAATTTGAAGTAGATCAGAGTATGAAGTGATTCAGGACTGACTCAAGGAAGGGCGACATGGTAGAAAATTTATAACTGCAGATGACCAACTTGATAAAAGGCTTGTTTAAGTTGGACTTCTCTTGAACATATGAACAATGCAACAGTTGTCTTGGTAGCATTGACTCAAGGAGGACCCAACATATGAACGTGTGGATGGTCAAACGAGAGACAAATAGATTTCCCAACCCGGATACAGTGATGAAGGGGGGTGTCATGTTCAAGAGTGACTTTTACTACCACTAACATAGATATAGAGACCCATTTCTTTCCCAAATTTACCCCACCATTTCTGGCAAGTACCTCTTTATTTTTATGCAAGCTTGAGGAGGATAACATATGCTTGTAATGTAAGCTCATCCTTCGGATGAGTCCCTCGGAGTATGTTTAAATAACCCTAAGAAGGAGTGGTTTGGTCCCATATGGGTCTTTCGATGTTTGTTTTACGAGTCCAAAGAAAGAAAACTCAACAGTTTTTCATGTTTAGAGAGTCTGAAAAACACTTAAAGAGAACTCCATAATGTCCTTTTTCGTAAGTTAGTCTGACGATACCGAAAAAAGAGATAATCTACCGCTCATCAAATGTTTTCTTCAAATACTTTTACGAGTGTGAAAAGAACAAGGTCGCTCGGCTATCTTTTCATGTTTAGGGGGCTTGAAAAGAGCTTAAAGGATACTCCATAGGTTTCATTTTTTGTATTACCAATGCAAGTTCGAAAAAATGACAAAAGATTACTCGATTGCATTCTCATGGTTTCACGAGCGTGAGAAAGAATTAAGATTGTGCTCAGAGTTTTTCCTAAAAAACCCTAAAATAATTTGTACATAAGAAAAACACACAGAAGCAATAAAAAATGGTGGACCCCTCTCAAATGTCTCATCCTTAGATCTTTCAATCTGTAATAGAAAACACTTTTCAAAATTGGTTAGACTTTAGAGATAGGTAAAATATAAAAAATAATTTAATTTTGCAATACAATATGGTAAAAAGTAATAAAATAGATCAAAACAACCCATTTATCATTTCATTTTGCAATTTTACCTAAATAGTGCCCAAAACCCTCTTTTTCACCCAAATTTCAAGCATTGATTTTAGAGCGCTTGGTGGGCCATCTCGCAAACCGCTTCCGTCAAAAAGGTAGTTGCCTCCTCCTTTATCTTTTCATGGTTTAAAATTTCATTTTTATTGGTTAAATTTTGATTTTAGGTCAATTTTTTGGGGCTACCTACACTTTGAGATCGTCGCAGGACCACAGTATCGTGAATTGAGACGATCTGACATCATCGAAGGGGACCCAAAGACATAGTGGGACGACCTCAATCTGTGTAAAAGCAAAGCCCTACGATGACTGCAATTCAATTTTTGAAAAGATGAAATGAGTTAGGAAAACTTCCAAGAATTGTTTTTTTATGATTCTAATCCTCTTTTGATGTTACTAGGGAGATTTTCCTCAGTCAAAATGCTCTAGTGGAGAGAATGAGAGCATGAGGAAGAATATTTTTTTGTCGGGAATGACACGGGAACAGTTATGGAACTCTGTGAGTGTGGTTTACTCAAGTTATTCAAAATACAAGAAATGAGAGCCCAACTGAGATTGCTAGAGTATATAGTTCACATGTGGGATGTAAACAAACAAGCCTTTCACATGGGTGTGCATACACTCACCTTGTAGATATATGATATTTACTTTATGACGGGGTTGTCTCACTAAGGCTCTTGGGTATCACTCATGGGAAGCTGGGGTGGGGGATAACCCATGGATTACTATGTTTCACACCATTGTGTGCCAAGTATAGAAAAACATAGTGGCAAGGTTTCCATTAGAGATGTTCAGGATCTACCATTGTGAACCATCCTTTATACCATTACCCGAATGGCAGGGAGTGTGGCTCCCCACATGGATTTGCAAAGCCACTTTCAGTATGCCATAGAGTGCATGGAGCCCAGGGTCTTCAACTGGTGGGAGGGTGTCTTGAAGAGCATGAAAAAGAAACTGACAGAGTGTCGTAATGGTCGGTTGAAACAGTTTGGTTACATATCCATTTTAGTGTCCTTCTTCTTGGAAAGGGTCCACGTCCTACGTCTACAGGTGGAGTGGGGCATACCCACTCCACAAGATCCATGGATGAAAATATGGGTGGACTTGATGTCTCATCACAGTGGCGTGCCTATCGTCAAGTATGACGAAGTTTTCATCCAATGGCTGAGAAATCAGCTAATCAAGGTAGAGGAGTATGTGTACGCCGGGACGAAATTTCGTGGGGATCCTAACTTGGATCTTCTTGAGGGATCTCAGTGGGGAGACATAGGTAAGAAGGAAATTTTCATTATATGATGTTTTTGATATTTTAATTATATAAAATGTTTTTTGTCATTTATCCAAGACTAATCAAGTGCTCTCAATAATGCAGATGTGGCGCCCTATCATCTTCCGGGATCTTCTCCCATTTAGAGGAGAGGAGAGAGAGGTGTTGTGACAGGAGTGGTTATTGCATATCTGGAGGTGATTGAACCGAACCTAGAGGGGTTAATTGTGAACATTCATGATGCCACAGTGGACGAACTTCCTCGGCACCATCAACGCCACACAGTTGGTGTATCTGCATTTATTGGTCGACTGCTCCGTAGAGTGGAATGAGCATTTGTTTGTTACAACGAGAAACATCCTTGATGCTTTTGTACATGAAGCCATGAGCTTCACTATTTTGATATTTTGGTCCTTGGACAAACACTTTTTGTAACTTTTTTTCATATTAATATAAAGTTCCTACCGACTTACTTGTCTTTTTAAAATGTGTGATTGGGTTTATAAATGTCTCAAATGTTTGTTTAACACATAATTAGCCAATGCGTCTGTGAATGTGTTTAGACATCTAGGAATATGTTGATACTCAATATAATCAAAATGTCTTTCCAAGAGGCAAATTCGTAAGTATACCCGTAACAAAGTATGACTTCAGATGGAATAAATGTTACTCAACTGCAGCACTACTAACTGTGAATCAAGTCATACAATAAGATGATGTATGCCAAATAAAATGACGTCAGTTAACAAATCGATAACTGCATTGTATTCCGCGATATTATTATTCACATGACCAAGGAAAACACCATTTATACTGATCAACTCATATGTAGGTGCATAGATTTCCCATGCAGTAGATGCTAGGTTTTGAGTACTACGACTAGCACCATCAGCAAAGCCGATATAGGTTAGCGAAGACAATGACATATGGAAACCAAGTACAATGCAACGTAAGCAGCTGAAAGGCAGAATAAAAATGAAAAAAGCACACTAAAGTATGATACACTAAAAATACAAAACACTCATGCAAAAATAATTTAAGCATAGTACTTCTTCAAGTAAATCCCATTTATGGGTTTAGTCAAAGGAATTCCATAGTAATCTACCAGCTCATAAGCCCCTTTCTCCAACACTCGTTTCCCCTTTCTCCAACACTCGTTTCACAATATAAAGGCCATGCCACATGGGCTTGAATTTACTGACCCCTAATAAGTCACGATCATGTTTGTAAAGGAGAACCAAATCACCCTCAGAAAAAACACGTGGTTTGACATGCTTGTCATATTGAGCTTTGACACTCTTCTTCTGAGTTTCAATGACTAAGGCAGCATCACGACGAGTCTCATCTAATTGCATCAAATACAATAGACATTCCTCTTCCGCTGAGGTGTTAGGGAGAAGTTCAATAGCTAGTTTCAAAGATGGGATTTCACATTCAATCAGTAGAATCGCTTCGATACCACGTACGAATTGGAAATGTGTGAACCCCATGGAAGATTTAACGGATGTCCGATAGGCCCATAATGTCGAGAAGAGAATCATGTGCCAGCTTGACTTGTAAATTCCTACCATCCATCGAATCATAGTAGTGAGAAATTTGTTGATTTATTCAACCTGGGCGTTGGCCTGTGGATAGTAAAGGGTTGAGTTTTCATGTCGAAGACCCAACTTATCTGTAAGTTTAGACGTCATGAAATTGAAAAAATGACTATCATGGTCAATGGCGATGGCTTGAGGGACACCAAATCTAGTCACGATATAATTGAATATGAACAGCGCTGCATTTTTCTCAGTATTATCAAATGTAGGCATCACCTCAGCCCATTAGTGAAATAATCCATGACTACGATGATGTATCCATACCCCCCAACTGAGTGAGGGTTACATGTCATGAAGTCAATGCCCCATTTAGTGAATGGACCAATAGAAACTACAGGGTAAAGAGGAGCAGGATGAGATCAGATCTTATTGCTATATGTTTGACAAGCGTGGCATTTCTGAACGACAATAATGCAATCCTTAAACATTGAAGGCCAAAAATAACCAGATCGTAAGATCTTTTGGGCAGTGGCATACCCAGACATATGACCGCCACATGCTCTGGAATAAAAGTCATGCAAATATTTCTCAGCTTCATCATAGGTGAGACATCGTCGAAATATGGAATCAATACCATGGCGGTAAAGGGTATCACCAAGGATAATGTATTGATGGGCTTGATACCGAATGTGACAATGATCTACACTAGAAAGATCAGGCCAAAAAGTTTGGGTTTGGAGATAAATTATAATGTCTCCATACCATATGTTTTCAAAATTGATCAGAAAAAAATACTCATCGGGAAATGAATCTTCTGCCATAGTTTTTGTCTCAGTAGAGGGAATTTCACATATCAACTCGAAAAAAACCAAAGAATTCTTTGACTCGGCGTGCTCAAACTCCAAATCAAACTCCCGGAGAATAACTATCCATTTGGAGTATTTTCCCCCCAGCAATTGTCTAGTAAGGATGTGTTGCATGGGGTTGCAATAAAAAATGACTATGGTTTTACACAATAAGATGTAATGACAAAAACATTGAAAAAATTGAACAACTGCCAAGGCCAGTTTCTCCACATGAAAATATTTGGTTTCGGTAGTCATGAGATTTTGACTCAAATAGTAGATAACATGATTATCATGCGAATCATCCTCTTGGACTAGAACCATAGCGATGGTAGAGTCTGAAGCAGCTAAGTACAGGAAGTAATCTCGGCTATAATTGGGTGGAAATAATAATGGTGTATGGGTTAAGGAAAGTTTCAAAGCTTCAAAGGCTTTGATGGCAGTGTCGTCCCATACAAAATCATGACCCTTTTTAGGAATTTGAGTAAAACCTTTCATTAATTCATCATAATTGGGGATGAATCGACGTAAAAAAATTACCTTCCCTTGCAAACTTTGGAGTTGGTGTAGTGTAGAAGGAGGAGGCAAATTGAGGATAGCTTCAACCTTCAGAGGGTCCACCCTAATCCCATGTGTAGACACGATAAAACCAAGAAGTCATCCGAACTCCACACAAAAAATGCATTTATGTGGATTCAATCGTATGCGATAATAACGACAGCGTAGGAAAATGGCCCATAAATGTGTCAGGTGATCTTGACGACGGATAGAAGGCACCAATAAATCATATAGGTAAGGTTGTACACTATGCTTAATGTCATGAAAAGCGTAAGACATAGCGTGTTGAAAAGTCGCACCAGCATTTTTTAGACCAAAAGGTAGTTTTGATTAGAGCCAGAGAAACCATCCATCAAGGAGAAGATTTCACTCCTGGCACAGTCGTCAACGATCTAGTCAATGAAAGGGGTTGGATAATTGTCTTTTGGACAATATTTGTTGATATCCCTATAATCTACACAAATATGGATCTTGCCTTGTTTCTTCATAATGGGAACAAGATTGGACACCTAATCAGTGAAAGACATAGGATAGACAAAATTGGCTTTAAAAAGTTTTTCAACTTCGAGTTTAATAGCAACAACTTTACATGGATGCACTGGGTGAAGTCTCTGATGTAAGTCTTAATCTCATGTACAACAATATCTAGATCAATGCCTGGAATTTCTTCATAACTCCAGGCAAAAATGTCACGAAATTCTTGGAAAATATCTTTGTAAATTCAGACCTCATCAACAGAACATGAGGCATCGATGTGAACATTTTCCATGACTCCGGGTCTAATCAAAATATATAGAGGGACGGTGGGTGAAATGTTACCCAAGTTCTCTTCATATAAAACATCGTGTGTTGGTTCAGGAACAAAGGAAATAGTAACAACAGTAGACAGATTCGAAATCCGTTGATAACTCTCTGTGGTCTCGGGTTTTAGGAAGAGAATAGAACGATGATTCTCATTGTCCCATGGGGTATCTTCCATATACATGATTGTCATGATCATCTCATCGATGTGAAAAACTACATGAAACGGATCCAGAGACGTGTCTAAGAGAGAATACGGAGAAGGAGTTGCCAATTGAATAGCTTTATAATCCAATTCTAGCGGACTCAAAGGCATTCAGTCATCATAACGAAGATGGCCATTAGAGCTAGGTACTATCCAAGGGTCATAAGACTCAGGGGTTTCACCAACAGTAGTTAATATCATGTTAATCGAAGCGAAAAAAGGAGGATGAATATCGAGTGGTGGAATGGGGAACATACCCATTAACGATGAATCTTTTAGAAGACCTACACCGACATTCTCATAACAAAGTGGTGTTTTCACAATGAAAGGTATGTTACTAGTACGTGAATCGAAATTAAAGAAGGCAAGTTGATCGACAGCAAAAACTTTTCCTTGGTGCGGGAAACGTAGCACACGAAAAAGAGTAGAAACAACTGCACGCATGGAATCAATCCAACTACGACCAAGAAGAAGGTTATAATCGAGAGGTGCATCAAAGACCTGAACCTCAACAATAACCACTTTGCCTTCTAACGTAATATACAACGAAGGAAGAACACCATAAGGTTTAAACCATGTACCATTAAAATCTTTTAGAGTATTGTGTGACTCAGTAAGGGCAGGAGAGCCAATGGCTTTCCAACAAGTGATGGACATGACGCAAGTCGAGGCTCCTTTGTTAATAACGGTTCGACAAATATTCTTATTTTCCACAACAACTTGTATTTGAAATGCTAATTGAGGAGGAAGCCTTGGAATATGATCTTCCAAGTCAAAGATTATCAAGTTCGTATCGATAGGATCAATTCCACCAATAGCCTTTAACAACGTCTTCCATTGTGTAGGACAACTTTGAAGGACTTCGAGAGCCGACATCACAGAGGGTGCCTACGCAAGGTCTTCTACAATACTGTATTTGTGAGAAATATGTGCATGAGGATTAAATGATGACTTACGAACAATGTCCTTAGGAGGAGGACAAAGAAATGTATCTAGGCTCGGTCATTCGAGATGAAGAGGACCATTAGGAGGTGAAGTTGATGGAGGAGGTTTAACCAATGGAGGTGGTGAATCATCAACTTTATCTTTCGAAGGAGAATAATCTTTGGCTCGAGTAGCGACTGCAACTTTGTTCTTCTTGGAGTCACTAGTACACATAAGTACATAAGACGTGGTAGAGGGAGAAGGTTGGTCATGAATGACCAATTGTTCCTGTTGTTGAGAAGGAAACAGTTGTGACAAAACGACGGGTGTAGGAAGTGTCCCAGTCCCTTGCAAGAACTTAGTAACCTCAGCACGTCGTGGAAAATATTTTGTATAATGATCCTCACCGCAAATAAGGCAAGGCTAATGAGGTTTGTGCTTGTCTTTGTCGTCAGCAAGATGAGTCTTGGGTTTATTGGATTGTTGATTATTATTATTTTCCTCCTTACTCTTACCCTTCCCTTTCTTTTTATTTTGATTTTTACCGGTAGGTGTAGATTGAATCGAATTAACCTCAGAAGTTTTACCGGGAGAAGGAGTCGGAGGAGGACTATTTTGTACATTAGGAGTAGTAGACTTGGGATTGGAATGACTGGCTTGTTTAGACTGAGTCTCGGCGTGAAAAGTGTCAATCATGCCATCAGCAGCATGAGAAGCTATTGGAGGTGTTGGGGTTGGATTTGTAGATGGACGAGGAGCATCAGGGATCAAGTCATATAGTGTGCTCATTTGTGAATAAACGAGATTCAAGTATTGAGAACGACTAGTCGCCTACTCCTCAGTGACAACACCACCCATGGCTACATCTCAGGTTATAAGACCAATGAGTGACTCGGTAAACCACTCAGCCAATATTTTATCAGGAAGGAAAACTTTGATTAAGCATCTTCTCCTCCTACACTCATGAATATGATCGAAAATGTGAGTAGAAGAGGATTGTTTATATGAACGCAAAATTTCATTTCTTGTCTCGTATCATATTGGTGCCTAGTAATGCGTTAAGAAAGACATAGCTAGGGTTTTGAAGTCATTAAATAATCCTCGTGGGAATTCAATATACCATTTGGCTTCCGAACCCGTAAGAGTTCATTGAAAAATATGTAATCTTATGGAGTCGTCCATCAAGGAGTTGGATGAACACCAAAGATGGAATCTCATGACATGATTATTTGGCTTTTCTCCTGATTGGTCGTCAAACTTAGGAATGTCTTATGGAAACTTGGCAGGTATGATTGGCCAATAAGGAGAATGAAAAATAGGATCATTCAAAATCCTAGATAAATCTGTTAAATCCAAAGTAGCAAGAAATGACAACTGTCTATTCACTTGAGGAAACTGGTAGTTTTGAGGAGGTAGTCATGTAGGTATACCAGTAGGACCATAAGCAATCTGTATATAGTTAGAGAGTCCTGTCAAATTAGGTGGTGGAGGATTTTGAGTCGAATATCCAACATGTGTTGGTTGATTAGGTAAGCTTCCTTGGAAAGGAGCATTAGACTGAAAATTTTGACCTCGGGTAGGATTCATAGAACTTGGATATGTTTGTCCGGGATTAAGGGGTAAAAAAGAATTAACTTGAGGATTTTTCCCCCTAGGCAGTTGTTGATTGCCTTGGAAAGGAAAATTCCAAGGTTGAGATTGTAATCCAGGAATATTTTTCCCATACATTGGGTTATGACTCCCAACTTGAGGTGGCCCCCCAACTTGAAGTTTCCCCCCAACTTGAGGTTGGCCTCAAATAGGAATTTGAAATGAAGAAGTGACATAATGACATGTGCCTCCAACTTGATTGGAGCTACTTGGGCCAGGAAGATTAGATCCTCTAGGGGAAGGTGGAGGAGGAATGTTAGGCCCCCCGGAGAGAACCTGGGTAGTTGTAGGAAGAAAACTACTAGCAGCATTATAACGAGGAGGAACAAAAATATTAGACCCTCCGGATGGATTCTAGGCAGGATTAGCAATAGAAGTGTTCAAAGCGTTATACCTAGGGGGAAGTGATGGATTTAATCTAAGTGGAAGTGGTGTTCCAATAGGAGCTTGAGTGATTACCGCACTTATGGCAGAAACAGGCGTAGCTTGTGGGACCATGGTAGAGATAACGAGCTGGAGAGGAAGAATTGTGTGAAAACCAACCAACAATTGATCTAAAACTATGACAACATTACTGGTCATGCTAGTAAAATGATCTAAAGGTATTGTATAATAAATGGAAGTCACATGCATATGTGATGTCATAGGTTTATTAGAGGTCCTCTGGCATAGATGGCTCATTCCTAGTTTTTCAAAAATATCTTGTCCTGAAGAGGTTTTCCAAAGAGAACGAACAGGGGGAGAAGAGCTAGGATTAAAAATTCCAGCAGTATGAACCAGAGTTCTAAACGACTCACTCTAAAAGAGTGGATCATCTACAACATACTATGTGTGAGGTCCAGTGGGTATTCTAGTATAACCTTCAGCAACAACGTCTCCTGATGAATTAATCCGGAGCAAAAGTGGATCTTGTACAACACTCAATAATGGATTTACAGGAAGTGTTGATTCCTCATATGGAGTAGAACTTACAATCTCAGAGGCTATGTTGTTATTGACTTCTCCTTTAGGAGAACCCTCTAGTGAGTTATAAATCAAAGGAGTGTATTCTTTCGAATCTTCTGGAGGTAACCTTTGCATCTTACATGAACGGCGAGGTCCGATGTTGGTCGCACAAAAAAATGAATGAAATAAATCTATGGACAACTAGAGAAACAAACAACACTCACTGATAAAATCTAGATATCAAACATGCAAACAAACCTTTGTATTTCGAAGTCACTAGTTGGTGATGAAATCCAACGTCGTGAAATCAAGACAAGAAGGGGTTGGGATAAAGCAGGTGGAAAAGTTACATTGACGACCTGCTTAACGGACTTACACCCTAGTGAAAGCTCCCACACATAATCGTGGGTATACCCTCCAAGGAGCCCGAGTGAGTTTGGCCAACGTCATTTCCAGGTACCATGAAGACTTGCCCCTCCACAGTCACCTCGTGTAAAGACTCTAAAGAGATAGGCCACTAAGGTTACCAATTACAACAATGATGCTTGGGGAAGCAGTTGGCAGTCTGATCCACACACAAGGGCAGGGTATCTAAGCCCGAAATCAACTCAAGAAGGTCCCTACGGGATTTTCTTCTCAAGTGACCCCCAATAATATGCGCAATCTCTACACTAAGACCAACAAAGTAGGGTGAGTAACTTTGTCGGCCCTAATGCGACCTCATGATTGACCCTTGTGTTAGAAGGGCTTCTCGGAAAAAAAATGTAGCAAGTGGATTTAAACTCTCCCTATCACAAGATACTATTGTGTGTTTTGATCCTTTGGAGAGTGTGCCTTACAACCTATTCCAAAGTGCTATCCTAGCTAATGTTGGTGTATAAAAGTTCTAGAAAATAAAAGTTGCTAATAGATTTTAAAATTACGTTGTATTTTAAAGGTTGTTGCTTACTCAAAAGGGAAACGGAAATGAAATTGATGATGTATTTGACCTTGACCCAATAAAATGCAAGAAGAGATGATATGCACTTGTTTAATTCGATGAACTCTAATTACAATAGGGAGAAGGTTTCTCTTTTCAGAATACAAAAGCTACAAAGCACAATTTATTAATCTTTGAATGATCTAGATTCCAAACAATCAAAAACTACTAAATTTTCCAATTTTTCTCTTTTTGACAAATATTTGAATGCAAAAATTTTCTTACAAAGACTACTAAAAGAAGAATAAACTTTAATCCTTTCCTTTTCAAATCATAACAGAGACATCATCCAAAAAGAAAGAATGGTCTAAGAATACTAATGCAATCTCAACATTAATTCTTAAATCAAACTCACAATGCAAGAAAAAAATGAAAAGATAAGAAATTTTTTTATCGAATGCAAACGAAAATTGTTTCTTAATCAACAACAATCCAAAACTTAAAATTAATCCAAAACTCAAAAGAAATCAAGAACAACTTATCAAACAAGCACCCAAGAACAAAGTCTTGAGATTATACCCTTGCGACAAGAAGTAAAAAATGAAATTTACAAAGTTTATGAAGACGACTCTAAATCCTTGGAAATCAATCAAATTCAGACTTAAAAGATGTAAACTAATCATTCACCAATGCTAAAAGTTCATCCCAAGCAATGAAGACAAATATGGGCAAATAAAAAAATTTGACTGTCACTTAGCAATTCCTACAGGAATCGTCGCAAGCTACAGAAGGGTACAGTGCGACGATCTAGGATTGTCGCAGGCTATCAGCAAGGCACAATGCGACGTCGTCACCCTGGTCTACACAAGCAAAGTGCGACGATAAAGGATCATCGTAGGCTACAAATAGGACACAGTGCGATGATCTATGAATATAAAGAAAATTGGGAAGAATGACAAAATTTTACAAAGAACTTTCAAGACCAGGGAGTGAAGATGGATCACCCACAGACTCAGAGAATGAAATTGATGAAAATAAGGCAAGCTAAAAGAAAATAGGAAGCAAAAAACCAAAAATGGTCATATCCCCAATATGGTCGCCAATTTTGTTATCGAACAAATCGGTAAGTGCGGACTCAAACTAATCTCCCTAACTTCCACGGGAAACTAGAACAAAACAAGACAAAATACAAACTTCACCTTAGACTTCATTGTCATATAAACTAGTTTAGAGAGGTCCAAGTGACATACCTTTTAAATGACACTTGATCCTCGCTAGTGTCATCCTTGTCGCTCCATCTTTGGATTTGCAAGGTGGTGAACCTGTTTAAGAAGCACAAACCAACAAAGAGAGAGAGAACAAAGATATATATATTCTGATGAATTCTATGTATAAGATCAAGGAGTTATACGATAAAAGTCAAGACACCTTTATAGGGAAGAAATGTATTGCTGCATTATATTAAATGGAAAGTGGAGAATACAACCCATGCCTTAATGTTGCAAGGTCCCTTTCAATGGCTCTTTTCTCCAACACACACACCTTTTCTCCAACGCCTTTGATGAAGAAGATCCACAATCTGACTTAGAGAGCTAAAGCAAAGCTATCTCAAGTATAATTTGTAGTAGAAATCTTCATGCATATGCAAGCCTTTGCAAACCTTAGTATTTTCCATAAGAGATCCCTCTTTATATAGGGTGAAAGAGGGATGGATGAGGATATTAGGATGATCCCACTAAATCAGAGAAGCGAGTAAGATCCAAAAATCGAAGGCCACCTCATCTTCTAGAAGATTCCCTTCTAGAACATTCGTGAATTTTGACTTTTTCCTTGTTTACGAATCATCGCACCCTATGCACAGGTAGCCTATGACGATGTCGCAGTCCAGCGTTGGTGCAGAGTGTGACAATCAAGCATCGTCGCACCCCATGCATAGAGCAGGGTGTGATGATCTCTCTTGTCATAGTTTTTAAGGAAGAAAAGGAAAACCACTTTTCTCATGGAGAAAGTCTCTTTTAATGTGTTCAGAGAACATGGAAGTGAGTTATGCACATGTCGTCAATTGATCACTGGGGTGACCAAAATAATGTGTAACAACCAAGTACATATTTTTCTCGAATTGTGTGCAAGAGGTATCCCTAGTTTTGGGTTTTGTCTCGTTTTGTGTGCCATTGAGTTCTTTGAGGGAACTATAGGGTGTTTATACTCATTTTTCTCATAATTCCGAAAGGAATATGATGGTGATGTTATTTTTGTGTAAAATGGTTGTTTATGAAAGTATTATCTCCTTTTGACATGTATGAAACCCATAGTCTTATTATACATGCAAAAAGGGCTTTCTAGGCACCTGTTCAGAATATAGTCGAGTTTATACTCATTCTTCTCAAAATTTCGCAAGGATTTTAATGGTGACCTTTGTTTTTGGGTTGGATTAGACGACTTGAAGGGTGTCTTCATAATTTGACATTTGTAAAGACCTTTTATTGTAATTTGACAATTGAGAATTAATAAGAGTGACCTATTTCTCTTTATTTTGGAACTCATTATTTTTGCAAGTTATATTTATCAATTATTGAAGTCTATGGATAAGTAATACATTCACACGATATTTTGTAAATAGTCAAATCGATCTTCAACTTCCTGAATCTGGTCGGATGTTTATGTGTATTTTTGAACTAATTGACATCTAAGGATTTTTGAGCTGAATTGGTATCAGATTTTGTTGATATTTCAGATCAAATTGGTATCAAAAGTCATTTGGTATTTTCAGATCATGTGGTATCAGAATTGGTTTTGACATTTATTTTCAAGTGAATGCTTATGAGGTCCAAGCCTAAGTGAGGTGAAGGAAATATTGCAAGTTATAATCTTGAAATTGGTTCAATGAGCTTCACTCGAAGGAAATAAATGGAGCATGAAGATGTTCTTTCCGACGTGTATAAGGAATTTCAAAAAATGCTCCTTGAGATGATAGCCATGGTGAAGGAACTATGGGAAGACCTATAAAGAAGGAGAGAAACACCTCATCAAAATGAAGGTGGTCCAATTGAAACAATGGTAAAATTTGAAGGAGAAGGAAAAGTTGAAGAACCTTGAGGGTCTCCTTCATCCCTGATCCAGGGGATCAAAATATGCTCAAAAATCAAAGTTCTCGGAATTGCTTCAAAATGGACAAGTGCATAGACCTCATCCTCACGATCCCAACGCAACTTGAACAGGTTCAAACGGATGGCGTATGAGTGAGATATTGAGTTCTATTTGTTTTACCAAACAGGCAAAAAAAATTGTTGATTGTACAGTGCTGATGTGACATGTCCATACTGCTGATGTGGTAGGGCAACATGGACTACTGACTGTGCAGAGATGCTGATGTGACATGTCTGTATTGGACACGTGGAAGTTGGTCATACCGACATGTGGTAGATGTATTGGCAATTGAGTTGGACCTGTCCGTTGGTGACACGTAACAGTATTGGTGGACCAGTAGTATGGTGCCACATGGCCTAGACGTGGGCTGCCACATGGCACCCTCTTCATGGTATAAAAGGTTTGTGTGTTTGTGAGGGTTGGAACCCGCGACCTCTAGAGGGGGACACGTCAACGTCTTGACAGGGTCGGGCTACCAGCCCGCCCACTGGGTGTTTCTTAACCATATATGGTGGAGAAACTTTAAAAAGTTTCATTGTGGTGTATTTGGCGCGGGGTCCTGGATGGGGCTTTGCCCCAACCCCCAGTTGCATATTTCTCCACCCTAAGACCTCACCTTATACTGCTATTGTGCGGGGTTTGAAACATGTTCCCACCAATGGTACGCCACATAGCGCCACGACAAGTGTCAACACTAAAACGCTTTTCTACAACGGCTCCCGGTTTAGGCGCTGGAATGTGGCCATATGGCCCCCATGCGACCAACACCTCCATCGAAAAGGGCGCTAGGCCCTTAACTGTTTGACAAGTTGCTCCAATTCTTAGAACGATGTGGTGTGTTGGGATTTTGGTCCAGTAACATTGCGGGAGCCAGGTTAGTCACACACAAGTGTGAATTGGAGAACCAGAGACAACAAGCTTGAAGGGGAAATTTTCCAGGAGGATATATTCTTCATTTTTTGGCCAAATCAAGTGCAGAAAAAGCCCAACTAGGGGTTTTTGGATGTTTTGGAGCCATTGGAGCCATCTATTTAGAATTTTGAGCATTGTAAGGCACGTTTTTTAACACTTTGAGCAAATAATTTAATGATCCATTGGAAGCTGGACCAGGATATGTAGCCCAAGAGAGGGTTGAACTCCTTTATCATTTGTTGTGTTTTGTGTTTACTTTGATGATTGTTATTGCTAGTTATTATGTACATATTAAGTGTGAAAACTCTCTAGTTTATGTGTTTGCCAATTGATCCTTTTTCCCAAGAACACATAATTAACACTTACAAAAAATTTAAAAGATACAAGTCTTATCATTTTCAGATCAAGTTGGTATTAGAGCATAGGTTTTTGAAGGCTTAATTGTTTGCAAGTGTTTTGTTTTCTGATGCTTACAAGTTTGAAGCTCACAAGAGGAGAAGGTCAACTTGTAGAGCCAAGTTCTCAATTGTCAAGAAGGATAACTACCCAATCACCTCAAGATTCAAGGAGACATTCACCAAGTATGGCTCATGAGGAGAGTCATGAAACTCTTCCTTCAGAGGATGAAACTTTCATAGAAGATTTCTATGATATGACTGAGATGGTGAAAGTTTTATTTGAAGAAAGAAATGCAAGATTGCAAGGTGAAAGTTCAAACCCTAAAAAGGGTAATGGAGATAGTGGTGATAAAACTCCAAAGGGAAATGGAGGGAATGGTTATTCTCCACCTCCTTCACCTCCATATTCCACCTCTTCTACCATTTCACAACCACCTCCAAATTCTCCAAAAGAACATGGTAAAACGCCTCTACAAACTCCTTTTCTTAAGCTTGATATCAAGTTTGAATTGCCTATGTACAATGGAGAGGTAGATGTTGAGAAATTGGATAACTAGATTCGTCAGATTGAAGTGTATTGAAGGATACAAAGGATCAAAGATGATGAAACTAAGATTCAGCTTGCTTATTTAATATAGGACAGTGCAGCACTCATTTGGTGGGAAGCCAAAACTCAAGAGGACATGAAGAAACATGGTAAAGTTTTATCCTCTTGGAATGATTTTATTGTTGCACTTAAAAGACAATTTTATCCATTAGCATACATGTAGAAATCTATTATGGATTGGCAAAACTTTAGACAAGCTAAAGGGCAAAGTGTTCAAAGCTACACTCAATAATTTAAAAGAAGGGCTTTGATTTTGGGTATAGATTTGTCTTCTCAAGAAACTTTACTCAAATATATTGGAGGATTGCATAGCTACTTGAGGCACATAATACTTATGTTTAACCCTACAAGTATAGATGAAGTTGTGTACAAGCAACTCATTTGGAAGCAAGAGGGAGGAATGAACCTCAAGAAGGCAGCAAGAAACCTTTTGTTCATGGAAACAAAGGAAAGAAGAAGTTCAAGGGAAATGGAAGAAAGAATGCTTCAATCAAGAAATAGGGAGAGAAACTCAAATGTAAACATTGTTCAAAAGATGGACATGATGAAGACCATTGTTGGAAACTTCATCCTGAAAAGAGACCCAAAAATTTCAGCAATAAGGGGAAACCAAAGACTACTGCAACCGTACAACATGATTTAGGTTCTGATTTGGGTGATGAAACAAAGATTACAAACATGGGTTTTCAAGGTAAGGACTCTCTTGCAAGTACTAGTTCTTCAAGTAGTAATAGCCTCAATGAAACTCAACAGGATAAAGAAAGAATAGAGATTTTCCACATAAGGGTGATTTCAAAGCATACCAAGATAGATACTCTTTTTTATACTGGATCTCAAGCAAACCTCATATCTAAAGACACTGTCAAGAAACTAAAATTGGAAACTAATCCACATCCTAAACCATGCCCTTTAGGATGGATATGTGACAAGCAGGTGTAAACTTAGATTTGCCATCACTGCAAATTTTATAGATGAGGTAGAGCTTGATGTTATTCCTTTAGATATATGTGGTATTGTGTTGGGAAGCCCATACTTATATGATAGGAGAGCCATCTTTCATCGTTATGAGAACAAGTATCATTTGTTTAAAAATGGATTTGAGTACATTGTTAGAGCACATACAAAGAAGTTGAATTTGTTACTTGTAAATGTTGGACAAATGAAGATATTAGTCAATGCTAGTAAGAATTTTGTCCTCTTGATGATCGAACCCAAAGATAATGTTGAAAAAGAAGCTTTCCAAGGTTGTGATTCAAAGTTGAAATATGATTTATATGAGGTTGTTAACCAAAATGATGAGATGTTTTAGGAACCAAAGGGATTGCCTCCAAAAAGGGCTATCCAACATGAGATACAATTGCAGCAAGATTGTCCTCTTCCAAACATTGGTATGTACAGGATGCCAGTCATGGAGAATGTTGAAATTAAAAAACAAATCCAAGAGTTGCTTGAAAAAGGGGTCATCATGCCAAGCACATCGCCATGTGGATCACCAATTTTTTTAGTGCCAAAGAAAGATGGTACATGGCACATGTGTGTAGATTCTAGGGCCTTGAACAAGATTACAATAAAGAATCATTATCCTCTTCCTAGAATTGATGATTTGCTTGATCAATTGAAAGATGCTAAGTATTTTACTAAATTGGATTTGAGAAGTGGATATCATCAGATTAGGATTGTTGAAGGAGACACTTGGAAGACAGGTTTCAAAACCAAGCAAGGTTTGTTTGAGCGGATGGCAATCCCATTTGGACTTTGCAATGCTCTTGCTACATTCATGAGAGTCATGAATGATGTTTTAAGACCTTTTCTTGATGTTTGTGTGATTGTATACTTGGATGACATTTTAATATTTAGAAAATCTCGTGAAGATCATGTATGCATGTAAAGCAAGTTATGGATGTCTTAAAGAAAGAAACTTGGTCAGCCCATTTGTTTTCATTCTGAAAATTTTCATGGTGTTGTGATTAACTATCCTACTTATGATAAGGAGTTGTATGCATTGGTGCAAAGTGTGAAAAAATGGAAACATTATTTGTTGGGAAAATAAACTATCATTCACACAGATCATCAACCATTGCAATACTTGCAATCACAAACGAAGCTGCAACAAGCAAGGCACTTCAGATGGATGGGTTTTCTACAATAGTTCCACTTGATTATAAGGTATAAAAAAAGGAATTTATAACAAAGTTGTTGATATGCTTTCTAGGCCTATTGTTAGTGCTTCAGTTATTCTTAAGCATAAATCTATCATGCATGAGATCTATGTTGAACAGTATGCTTTAGATGTTGATTTTAAAGAGGTTTATGAAACTTTGTGTCATTCTAACCAAATTGAGGAATTGGATTACCATGTGCATGATAAGCTTGTGTATCATCTTGGAAAGCTATGTATTCCACAGGGTGAAAGAGTCAACATCATAAAGGAAACTCATTCTTCTCTTATTGTTGGCCACTTTGGTGTAGGCAAGACAGTGGCTAATTTGGAAATGTATTGTTATTGGCCTAAAATGAATGAAAGTGTTTCAAGGTATGTAAGAGGATGTTCTCTATGTGCTACAAGCAAGCCTAGCAATAGAAAGTTAGGTTTGTATACTCCACGTCTGGTTCCTTCTCGTCCTTGGGAAATCATTTCCATGGACTTTGTAGGAGGTCTACCTATGTCTAAAAAAAATCATGATTATCTTTATGTTGTGGTTGACCATTTCAGCAAAATGTGTATTTTGATGCCTTGTAAGAAGCAGGTTACAGCTGAGCAAACAACACATATGTTCTTTCATCATGTTTGGGTACATTTTGGGTTGCTTAAATCCATTATTTCTAATCGATATTCTCGATTTATTGGGAACTTTTGGTCAAGTTTATGGGCACTCATGGAAACCAAGATGAAAAAGAGCACAGTTTTTCATCCACAAACCAATGGTCAAACAGAAGTGGTTAATAGAATAATAGTGCATCTTCTTTGTGGTTATTGCAGCAAGCATCCTAAGATTTGGGATGAGCACTTACACTACTTTTAGCATGCTTACAATCGGGCTAAGCACTCTTCAACTCAAACATATCCATTTGAAGCATGTTTTGTTTATTTTCCCAAATCTCCTTTAGATTTTATCGTTGGGAAAGACATTGCTATTGATGGTCAATATGACATTGATAGGGCAAAGAAGTTCATTGAACAAATTCATTTGGTGCATCAAATGGTATAAGAATAGTTGGAAAAGAGCCAAGCCAAGTACAAGACAAGACATGACAAGCATTGTGTTGATCATAGTTTCCAAGTTGGAGATGAATTTTGGATTTATATTAGCAAAGAGAGGCTTAAATAAGAAGGTAAAAAACTAAAACCAATTAGATATGGACCTTTCAAGATTCTTGAAAAGATTGGTAACAATGCCTTCCATTTGGATTTGCCTCATATGAAAATGTATGCAGTTGTCAATGTTGATAATTTGAAATTGTATGAGCCTCCTTTGATTGATGATCAAGGAGAACATGTTTAGATTCCTTCTATAGATGATTTCTCGCCAGAATATCTTTCAAAACTGCATGAAGACACAATACTTGACAGGAGGATGAGAACTTCAAAACGAGGGAAAGTGGAATACCTTCAAGTTGGTCTTAAAGGCATAAATCCAAGCAAGTCCAAGTGGATTGAGGTTGGAAAGGTGAGGGAATTGTACCCTCATCTTCAAATAGACTGAAAGTAGTCTTTTGGAGGTCCAAAAGCTTCCCAATGAGGAGGAGTGATCCATGGGATCAAAATATGCTCAAAAATCAAAGTGCTCAAAATTGCTTCAAAACATAAACATGTATAGACCTCGTCCTCATGATCCCAATGCAAATTGAACGGGTTCAAATGGACGTCGTATGAGTGAGATATCGTGTTCTATTTGTTTTGCCAAAGAGGCAAAATTTTGTTGATTGTACAGTCTGTACAGTGCTGACGTGGCATGCTTGTATTGTTTATGTAGAAGGGAAACATTGACTGCTGACTGTGCAGAGATGTTGACGTGGCATGTATGTATTGGACACGTGGTAGGTGATCATACCAACACATGGCAAAGGTGATGTGGCAGAGGTCGATGTGGAAGATGCATTGGTAGTTGAGTTGTACATGTTCGTTGGTGACACATGGTAGTATTGGTGGACCAGTAGTATGGTGCCACGTGGCCCAGACGTGGGCTTCCATGTGGAACCCTATTCATGGTATAAAAGGTTTGTGTGTTCGCGGGAGTTGGAACCTGGGACCTCCAA
The DNA here is from genome assembly GCA_009831015.1 of Picea engelmannii. Taxonomy (NCBI): domain Eukaryota; kingdom Viridiplantae; phylum Streptophyta; class Pinopsida; order Pinales; family Pinaceae; genus Picea; species Picea engelmannii. The sequence goes on along the minus strand of ML790032.1, from coordinate 145,863 downwards.
AGGGGGACACGTCAACGTCTTGGTAGGGTCAGGCTACCAGCCCTCCCACAGGGTGTTTCTTAACCATATATGGCGGAGAAACTTTAAAATTTTGCACGGTGGTGTATTTGGCGCAGGGTCCGGGTTGGGGCTTAGCCCCAGCCCCCGATTTCATATTGCTCCACCATAAGACCTCGCCTTATACTGTTGTCGCGCGGGGTTTGAAACGTGTTCCCACGAATGGTTTGCCACACAACTCCACGACAAGTGTCAACACTAAAATGATTTTCAGCAACAACTCTTGGTTTAGGCACTGGGGCATGGCCATATGGCCCCCATGTGACCAACACCTCCACCGAAAAGGGCACTAGGCCCCCAACTGTTTGACAAGTCGCTCCAATTCTCAAAACGGTGCGATATGTTGGCTTTTTGGTATAGTGACACTGCAGGAGCCAAGTTAGTCACACACAGGTGCGAATTAGAGAACCAGAGACAGTAAGCTTGAAGGGGAAATTTTCCAAGAGGATATCTTCTTCATTTTTTGGCCAAATCAGGTGCAGAAAGAGCCTAGCCAAGGGTTTTTGGATGTTTTGGAGCCATCTATTTGGAATTTTGAGCATTGTAAATCATTGTTTTTAACACTTTGAGCAAATAATTAAAATGATCCATTGGAAGCTAAACCAGGAGATGTATCCCAAGAGAGGGGTGAACTCATTTATCACTTGTTGTGCTATGTGTTTACTTTGATGGTTGTTATTGTTGGTTATTATGTACATCTTAAGTGTGAAAACTCTCTAGTTTATGTGTTTGCAAATTGATGTTTTTTCCCAAGCACACATAATTAACACTTACAAAAAAATTAAAAGATACAAGTCTTCTCATTTTCAAATCAATCCCCATCATCTTCATCATCATCATCATCGTCGTCGTCATCATCGTATTCTTCTTCCGATGGAAGTAAACATTCTTTTCATAAGAGGAAGAAACATTCTAAGAAGTCTTCTCGTTCTCATTATCTGCCTTTGTTAAAGCTAGATGTTAAGTTTGATTTGTCTACTTATGATGGAGAGTTGAATGTAGAGAAGTTCGATAATTGGATCAAGCAGATTGAGGTGTATTGCAAGGTACAAAAAATCATACAGGACACTTCAACAATACAGTTGGCTACTCTTTTCCTGAGCGGCACAACATTGATATGGTGGGAGAGTCGGATACAAGTTGATCTTATTCAACATGGTAAAATCATTTCTTCATGGATTGAATTTGTTGTTGCATTAAGAAAGCAATTTTATCCATTAGCTTATATGCAAACATAAATGATTGCTTGGCAACATTTAAGAAAAGGAAAAGGGAAAAATGTTCAAGCTTATACACAAGAATTTAAGAGGAAGGCATTATCTTTATATACTCATGAGACTCTTCTAAAGTTTATTGGTGGTATGCACTCATATCTTCGCCATACTATAATGATGTTTGATCCTACTAATATTGACGAAGTATCATTACAAGCTACTCATCTTGAAGCTAGCAAAGGAAAACATGTTTTTGAGGATGTATCAGAGGAGCCACATGAATTTGAGGAGCAACCGAAGGGAAAAGGGAAGGGTAAGAAGACAACTACAGTGAAGAAGGATGAGGAGAAGAAGCCAACATGTTCTCACTGAGAGAAGAAAGGACATGATGAGAAGCATTGTTAGAAGTTGCATCCTGAATTGAAGCCAAAGTGGGATCATCCTAAGAAGGGTAAAGAGAAGGCCACAGCCATAGTTCAGGATCTTGGATCGGATTCTAAGGATGAGACTAAGGTTACAATTATGGGCATCAAAGGTAAATATTTTGTTGCAAGTTTAGTTCGTGTACTTCTTCTGTAAAGTCTAAAGTAATCCCTGATGGAAGGAAAAGGAAAGACATGTTTCATTTACGAGTTATATCAAAGCACACTAAGATTGATACACGTGTTGATAGTGGATCACAAGTGAATCTTATTTCAGAGCAAGTTGTTCAAAATTTGGGATTGGAAACTAGGCCTCATCTGAGATTATATTCTTTGGGTTGGATTTGTGATAATGTGTAGGTACAGGTAACTAAGAAATGCAAGTTACGGTTTACGATTACATCCAATTTCATTGATGAGGCAAAGTTAGACGTTGTTCCACTCGACATCTACAAGATGGATTTGGGAAGTCCATACTTGTATGACAGGAAGGCAATTTTCTATAGGGAATGGAACAAGTATCATTTTCAAGGATGGGATTGATTTCATTGTGAGATCTCATCAGATGAAGACTAATTTGACAGTTGTCACTACAGAGCACGTGATAGTTAATGCTAGTATCCAAGATACAAGTTTACAACCTACAGTTGAAGTAAAATGGGTCCTTTGGTTGATGTTGTTCATGTTAAGAAGGGAAAATATGTTGATGGTTCATTCTCTTTCGCATTTGTATATTCAATTTTGTTGTTTAGTTTATTATTAATCAATGGAATATGGTTGGCTACTGCAACAATGAATGGCAGAGTTTGTGAATTTAAGGGAATGGATAACTTGGTCAGTAGTGTTGTTACAATATTCATTATGGTTGTGATGAGTAAGGTGCATGTTATCCAAGTAGGAAGGATGGATGATACTATACAAGTGAGGTGAAAGAATTCTCACTTTAATTCTAAATGATCCATACTTTTGGAGGTCTAAATTATTTTCAGTGGGGAGGTGTGATCCAAGAGGATCCAAAACGCTCAAAAGAGGTCAAGGAGGATCCAAAAAGCTCAAAAATTGATGTTCTCAAATGCTCTTGAAAACTAATTCATTGCATAGAGCTCGGCGATATCTTTCCAATGACACAAAAAATTCCTCAAACGGAGTTTGTATGAAGAAGTTATGGTTGGTCAAAGTTTGGTCAAACCAAGTCAAAGCATGGGTGCCACGTGGCAGGCCCACAGACTACCATGTGGCTTGTCCATACAGATCACAGGATGATTTAATGATGACATCAATAGGGTTATGTGGCAGTATGAGAGGCTGCCATGTGTCACTCATTTTTGGCATTTTCAGAGGTCCATGTGGACCAATATAAATGTGACATGTGTCATCCGTACATATGACATGGCATCCGTACTATGATGTGGCAGGTATAGGTGGCAGGTGCAATCAACATCTATATGTTGACATGGAAATGACAGGGTAGTTACATGGTAGTACCATAAATCACCACGTGGTAGTGACTAGTTGGTAGGTGACATAGGATGGTGTGAGGTGGACCAATCACGAGCTGCCACATGGCAAGCCTAGATTGGCCAATAATGGTTCAAGTTCAAACTCCAAGGTGGTCAAGTCATTCGTTGGATTAGATAATTATGAATTTTTAATTAGTTTTAGTAATATATATTAATATTTTATATACATATATATTATATATACATATATATATTAATACATAGTTATTATATTGTTTTAACAAAAAAAATCAATGAACATGCATTGTTGAGGATCAAAATCGGAACCTCTAGGATATATTCTCAAAGACTTAACCATTGTGCCAACAGTCCTACTTGTTATAACAAACCAGAAACAATATATTTAATATTAAACCAATTTAGCCCAGAATTTCGGTTGGTGCTTTGGCCGACCTAGGCCTATTAAATGGGAACAAAAATCGATGTCGAGGACATGAATTTGCGTGCCAAGACACAGAATTTCGTGCCAAGTATGGATTTTCCCTAGTTTTTGGTTTTGTCTCATTTTGTGCGCCATTGAGTTCTTTGAGGGAACTATAGGGTGTTTATACTCATTTTTCTCAGAATTTTGAGAGGAATCTAATGGTGTATTATTTTTGTGTAAAAGTGTTGTTTATGAAAGTCTTATCTTAGTTTTACATGTATGAGACCCATAGTCTCGTTATAACTGCAAAAGGGGATTTTCGTGCACTTGTTCAGAATATAGTCGATTTTATACTCATTCTTCTCAAAATTTCACAAGGAATTTAATGTTGACCTATGTTTCTAGGTTGGAGTAGTCGACTTGAAGGGTGTCTTCATAATTTGACATTTGTAAAGACCTTTTATTGTCATTTGTAAATTGAGCATTAATAAGATCGGTCTATTTCTCTCTATTTTGGCACTCATTATTTCTGCAAGTTATATTTATCAGTTATTTAAGTTTATGAATAAGTAATATATTCACATGATATTTTGCAAATAATCAAGTCGATCTTCAATTTCCTGAATCTAGTTGGATGTTTATGTGTATTTAAGAACTAATTGACATCTAAGTATTTTCGAGATGAATTGGTATCAGAGTGTGTTTATATTTCAGATTTTGTTGATACTTCAGATCAAGTTGGTATCAGAACTTGTTTGGTATTTTCAGATCACATATGGTCTATATAGTCAATATTGTTAAGTTAATTTTGACTCAGTCAAAGCATAATTAAGTTAACATTGATAGGTTTACCATATATACTTTATAGTCCCATGGTGTTGTCCCCTATTATTTTATGTGATGAATCTTATTTAAAGGTTTGATGTACTCTATCATAAGATGCCTCAAGTGGTCAGTGTTGGTTAGTTTGGCCATAGCTTGGATTGATTTTTTAAGGGACAAATGAATATATATCTTTGTAGTTGGTTTTCTCGATAAAGGTTTTCCAAGGTAAGTCTTTCAAAGCATGGTAGGCCCAGACTTTTTCTTGAAAGTGGCCTAGGTATTTTGTGTTGATGTCAAATCTGACCTTTGAGGGTGGATCTATTGCTTGAATGTTTGGTTCAAGAAGATGGAGACTAAGAAAGAAATTTTTGTGTCATGAAGATGTGGCCTAACTAAATATATTATTGCATGCTTGGAAGGAAGGAGATTATTGCTATAACGAAACAAAATCTAGATCATAGAGTCAGTGTTGGTTGTGGAGAATGATTATCTCCTTGATTCAGAGGTCTTGTTTCAACCATGTTGGGATATCAGTCCCTCACAATGGTTTGTTTTATATTCCTTGCACAGTTAGCCCCACGCATTGTTATGTTGCATTCGATGCAACAGTGGGGAAAAGCCTCTGAGAAAAAAAATTCAGGTGATTTTTTGTGTCCATTTTGGGCGATTTGGGCACAGGATTTTCCATCCCATGGTTTTTTAGTTTCAATTAAGGAATTAAGGTTGTAATATAATCCAAGTCAATGCATTAGGTATTTTGGATGTCACGGGATCCTATATATTATATTGAAATGGTTAAGTTAAAATAATAATGAGAGAAAGTATTGTGACTGAGATAAGAGATTGTGGGAGAGTGGAGAGGAGGTTGCAATAGATGTGTTGTAGGTGTTATCCCTTCATTTTTCTAGATAGAATAAAGGAAGGAATAGTTGTTTCTCCATGGACATATCCCATATTAGGTGAACCACGTATATCGATGTCTCTCTTGTATTGTGTGCTTGTGTGTTTAATTTTCATATTCATTTTGATTCATTTTATTTTATTGCTCTACAATTATATTCCTAACAATTGGTATTAGAGCTAAATGTCTATTTTGTTGATAATATATGACAGGAAAGAAGGGTTTCCTTGTTCAGTGGGAGTAATGGTGGAAGAAGGCAAGTTTAGGATCAAGAAGTTTAATGACCAAAACTACCAACTATGGAAGATGTAAATGTAGGACTATCTATATCAGAAGAATATTTTCTTACCATTGGGCAGAATAGAAAAGAAGTCGATGACTATGTAGAATGAAGATTGGGAGGTTCTTGACATAAAGGCACTAGGAACAATATGGTTGTTCCCAGTAGCATCAGTGGCTTTCAACATTTCAAAAGAAAATCCAACAGAAGATCTGATGAAGGAATTGGCTAAATTGTATGAAAAACCTCAACCTACAACAAGGTATTTCTTATGAAGCATTTATTTGATATGAACATGTAAGAAGGTGGGTATGTTTCTAATCATTTAAATAAATTTAACATGGTCACCAGTCAATTAAGTTCTATAGGAGTAAAATTTGATGATGAGGTTTACGCTTTTTCTATTTTTTTCTCATTGCGAGAAAGATGGAATGGCTTGGACATCGTTGTGAGTAATTATGTCTTTGGTTCAAACACTTTAAAGTTTTACAATGTTTTTGGTGTTATACTTAGCAAGGAAATGTGATGGAAAAGAATAGGTGAGACATCAGGTACTTATTTGACTATGTAGAACAAAGGAAGACAAAGGGAGAGAGGAAATATCTCAGGGAAACATGGGAAGTCTAATATGGTTAGATCCAAATCTATAGGGAAGATGGAGTGCTGGAATTGTGGGAAGAAAGGACATATAAATAAAGATTGTTGGTCTCAAAAAGAAAAACAAGGAGATGGACATCAGGAGAACAATCAAGAAGCAAACGTAGCAGATGATGTGTTGCAAGATGCTTTAATCCTTTTATTAGATAATATCATTTATTATTGGGTGGTAGACCCAGGGGTTTCATTTCATGCCACACCCCATGATAAACCATGTAAAATTGTTGGAAACAGTAAGATATAGATAAAATTACAAAATGGAAACCAATGGTTGTTGAAAGAGGTGAAGCACATTCTTGATTTGGGTATAAATCTAATTTCAGTAGGGAAGTTGGAAAATGAAGGTTGTACAGTTACATTTATAGGAAATTCATGGAAGGTCACTAAATGATCATTGATAATAGCAAAAGGAGAGAAGGTATGTACGTTGTATTTATGTACCAGAATCGTTGAATCGTCTATTTCTTTAGTTTCTACAGGAGCAAATATAAATTTTTTGCATCATAGGCTTGGGCACATGAGTGAGAAGGGGATGAAAATTCTTCACTCAAGGAAAATGGTGTGTCAGAAAGGATGAAGGAGACAATCATGGAGCGTGCAAGGAGCATGAGATTGCATGTCAGGTTGCCCTTGCAATTTTGGGCAGAAGTTATAGATATTGATGTTTACTTAATAAATAGAGAGCCTTCAAGTTCCTTGGATGGTGGCATTCCAGAGGAGGCATGGACAAGGAAAAAGATAAACTACTCATTTTTTAATAAGTTTGGTTATAAAGCATTTTTTTGGCACACTTTCTTATACTGAGAGGGGGGTGAATCATTATAAGATTACTTTTTATTTTCTTACAATCTTTATCAATTTGTCACTTCACTAATTATAAGTAGTTAATAAAAAATGCACATAAAACATATAACTCATTGTACACAGAGATTTAACGTGGAAACCCAAATGGGATAAAACGACGGAAAATTTTATTTATAAAATCTTGTAGGGACCAACCTATTGTTACAATGCTTGCAAGCACCAACCTACATGAGACACCAATCTCCTTGACTGAGCACCAACTCAGTTCTTCCTATAGACACCAACCTACAAGTGTTATATTCACATGCACCCACCTGCAAGGGACACCAATCACCCTTAGCTAAGAACCAACTCATTAGGGCCTATAGAAACCAATTTTACTAGAAACATCAAACTCCTCTAGCTGTTAACAATACCAAATTATCTCTTTCCTTCAAGCCTTCACTTACACAAGTTTTCTACTTTGTCCTTGCTATCACGGTTCTCAATCTACATAGTTCCATAAGTTCATTTGTCCTTGCACCTCTCAACCACCCTTACATTATCTTCCTTTCGCTCTCTAGCATCCTCGAACGTCAGAGCCTCATAGCTTCTCTTCACATGTTCCACACTTACTCGCACATATCACTCTTTCATCCTTTCTCAATTCTTGCACTTAAATTCGATTCAAGCATCGTTACTTATACATTCCATACTTCCATGAATTTGTCCATGTACAAAAGTATGTCCATGGAGTCGACTTCAGATCTCCTCAAAACCAGGTTGTGAAATTCTTTAGAAACTGGCATAGTCTCCCCTTTGGTTTCGTGTTATATCTTCTCTCAAACCACAGTACATGCTTCAACACTCAGAAGTCGTCGGATGCAGTCCCTCAAATCAATCATAGTCATTGTTTTGATTTCTACCCATAAAAACACATAATACACCCTCACCACTCAGTGGTTGTCCAATCTATCCTTGATTTTGTCTCGACCGTCGATCTTTTTTAGCATATCAGGACCATGAGTAACCACACTACACAGCCATCGTCCAATTTGGACCTTCGTTCAATCACAACCGTCAATCTACTTAACTATCCATACGAACACACCATGCAACCCGACGCACAACAATTGTTCAATCTGGACCTCGGATGGATCTCTATTGTTGATCAAGTTTTCACATAGCTTGAACCTTCAACTCACAACCACCATCTTATCAAATCTCATATTGATCTCTACCGTCTATTTGTCTTGATGAATTCACTACAAGTCTACGGCATATCTTTCTATACCTCTGCGGCCTCCAAAATGCACCTTCACGTTCCACCACACTCATTTTGCACCTATACTTAGACACATTTCCAATCATTTCTCCATGGGTACAAGGCATATATTTTCATACTTTCGTAGCCTCCAGAATGCACCTTCGCATTTATCCGCACTCACTTTGCACCCATACTTAGAAACTTTTCTAAGTATTTCACTGTGGGTTTATGAGACATCGTGAGTCGTTGAATATCTCACCCTCTGGGCCATCCGATCTGTGAAAAGTGGTGACCTCCTAGGCCATTTGATCTCTCACCCTATGGGTCATCCAATCTGTCACAATTGGTGACCTCCTTGGCCGTCATATCTCTCACCCTCTAGGTCATCCAATGGGTGACAAGTGGCGACTTCCTGGGCCATTAAATCTATAACAAGTGGTGACCTCCTAGGCGATACGATCTATTCTTGATACTTAGTCAATTTATTCTAAATATTACCATTGCTACGTGGGTCTACGGCATATTTCCAACTCTATATTTGTGACCTCGTATGTCCGACCGATTTTTGACACTTAGTCATTTCTTCGAAATCTCTTAGTACTTAGTCATTTCTTCGAAATCTCTTCGTACTTAGTCATTCTTGATACTTAGCCAATTCTTGAGATTTCACTATGGGTCGTGGGTCTACAAAATTTCCCTGATTCTTTTATCTGTGACCGCGTCCGTCCGACTGATTCTTGAGACTTAGTCAATTTTTGAGTTCCTGCAACGGGTATCTTATACTTAGTCAATTTTCAAACTCCTACCATGGGTCCATGATACATATTCATTCTTCTCTTATTCATGACCTCATCTATCCAACCAATCCACTCTTCATACTTATCCATTTCCCAATACATATCTATCCAACCAATTCTTCATACTTATTCGTTTTCAAGATCTCACCGCAGGTCTATGGGTTCATGCTCATTTCTTCACATACTCTAGATCCTCCACCGTGCTCACTATCTCCATAATGTCTTGATACTTAGAATATTTTCAATATCTCTCGTGTTGATATTGCATATGAGGTGGCTTCTACGTGGATGTGTTCTTCATTCCCTAGATGGTGTGGCATCGACATGTGGCATTGTACGTGGCATCTACAAAACTACTTGTTGTGGCGTTAACATGGCTCTTTATAATGTGGCACTCATTTAACTCGACATGTGGCACTAATGAGGTTGTTGTCATGGTGCTGATGTGGTTGAGCTATCCCACCAGATATCAGTCCTCAATCTTTTGATCTTAACCATTGATCTCAAGAGATGAACGGTTAGGATTTAACTTGTTCCGGGTTCATAGTTTCTACGACAAAAATTAACATTTTATGTTAGTTTTCGTAGCTCACGTTCACATTCAAATATGTGCTTTTATGTTTTCATTATAAGACCTTTGAATTTAGTTTTCCCAATGAATGTGGGATACATCATTTTACATAAATATTCTATTGTGCCTTCAAATTTTTACTTCGACTTCTTTACCAAACTTATTACTACTTAGGTTTGTATCACTCATTTTCTCACCATGAAGGCTTAGCCACATCTTCCTTATATGCACAAAACTTATTCCTCTGCATTGTCAAGCTTTAGAAAGTTGTGATTACTCTACCACGGAACTCTTCACATTCTATATCTCGTCTTGCTTTAGATTGATTGTTAGTGGGGCCTCATAAACAGACAAAACATTCTCTTCTTCTTCTGTCTAGTTTGGTCTGATTCTCTCTGGTCTTCATGGTCATGCACGGTCATCTTGTTTTTATAGCATTGTTGTTCTGTGAGTAAACATACGGGGCTCTTTCAGAAGGTCAAGATAATTGCAGTCTCCCTTTGTCTTTGGTATAAATTGAATTCATGATTGTTATAGTCCTTTCTACCCTTGACATCAATGACAACACAATTTCCAACAAACTCCCCTTTGTCATTGATGGAAATATGTATCTCTTTAAGAAAATCTCCCCCTTTCTCTGTATTCTCCCCCTTTGACATAAATGGCAAAGTGATTCTCTCCCCCTTACATTGTACGCTTTATTCTATGTTCTGCAACCAACACATTTCTTCTTGTCTTTTTCCAGCTCCCCTTGAGCTTGTACTCCTCTTGGAGTAATTTAGTGACTGGATGGCATAGTCACCACCCCCAATTTCTGTCTAAGATACTCAAATACCTCTCTAGGAAGAGGTTTTGTAAATATATCAGCAACATGTTCCTTTGTCCCAATATATTCCAACTTGACATTATGTTATGTGACTTGCTCTCTTAAGAAATGATACTTGATTGGAATGTGTTTTGTCTTCGAATGCATGACATGATTCTTGGAGATATTTATTGCACTAGTATTGACACACAGTATTGATATTGGTTAATTATACTCTACCTGAATGTCCTTCAGTGTTTGTTTCATCCAGAGGACTTATGTACAACATGTTGTTGTTGTTGTGTATTCTGCTTCTATTGTAGATAGGGAAATTGACGATTACTTCTTATTGAACTAAGACACTATACTGTTGCCTAGAAAGAACGTTTCACGACTGGTGTTTTTTTTATCATCCACACTACCTGCCCAATTTGCATATGTGTAAGTTTTCAGAGTAAAGTCTTTTCCTATGGGATACCATAAACCAAAGTTCAACGTCCCTTTCATATATCTAAATATTCTTTTTATTGCCTGCTCATTCTATCAGCTTTACTTCCAAAAATGATATCATCCACATAAACTATGATGATTAATATCTATGCATTATCTATTTTAATGTAAATATTGCTATCTGTTGTTTCTCTTTTGAAACCTTGTTGTTGCAAGTACTTGTCAAGTCTTGAATACCATCCTCTGAGAGCTTTCTCTAATCCATAAATTGCTTCTTTCAATCTGCAAACATAATCTTCATCTTTTGACAATAAGAATCCTTCAAGTTGTCCAATGTACACTTCTTCCTCTAAATCTCCATTCAAGAACGCTAACTTGACTTCCATCTGATACACCTTAAAATTCTCGAAGCTTGCAAATGCCAAAAATATTATAATGGCTTATAGTCTTGCAATAGGATCAAAGGTTTCTTCAAAGTCAACACCTTCTACTTTAGCATACCCTTTATAGACCAGTCTTGCTTTATTTCCTACTACTTTTCCATATTCATTCAACTTATTTTTGAATACCCACTTTGTACCAGTCACATTTTTATCCTTGGGTCTTGGGACAAGTTCCCATGTCTTATTTTTCTCAATTTGGTTTAATTCTTCTTCCATGGCATTTACCCAATGTTGATCATTTCTTGCTTCTGCAAAGCATTTAGGTTTTATTTTGGATAGTAAAGAGAGATTTACCTATTTAGAATTGCTTGTCAGTTTTCTCCTAGTTTGAGTCTGAGCATTTTTATCACCAAGAATTAATTGTTCTAGATGATTTTTCTACACAAACCTAGATTGTGTTTGTGTATTTTGGCACTCTTCTTCCTCTTCTTCGTCTTCTTCTTATTCTTATTCTTCTTCTTCTTCTTCTGACATTAACACTTTCAACAATATTCTGAAGTCATTTTTTGTAACATCTGTTGGACCTCGGAAATAACACATTTTACGATGTCATTTAGTCATTTTTCATTCACTTTACCACTTCACCATCATTCCCTTTATCACTCATGTTTTCGTATTTGACCATTTCCACCTTATATGAGCTTCACATGGCATACTTACACTAAATTGGTTGATTTCCAATGTTTTGATGATTACTTAGGGAAGATATTGTTATGTCCTAACTTGCTTGTGAAATTTTGCAGCTATTGGCAATTTTGCAGCTGATTGGGAGTTCTGATATTCAAAATTTCCATGTTGTTTATGAATAGATGAAGATGAATCTTGAAAATATAAAAGAATAGGGTCATTTAGGTGACTTGCACTACAAAAATTCTAAAACAAGGTGTGTATGGTTGCGATATCCAAAACTAGTCATTCTAGCCAGCAATTTTGTAGCTAAGTGGTTTGACCAAGTTGTGGGTCATACCCATGAATTTGGACACATGGATCTCATGAAATATTTTGTTATTATCCTATTCAAATTATATTAGATCAAATCCAAGATTTGGTGGAGGATATATCCACATATTTAGGATCTGATATTTGTTGGTTTTAGATCCACTTGTTTAGGATATGATCTCAACTTGTTGTAACTCTTTTTCCTTTTGTGAAGGAGAAGTTGTATGCATAAATATGAGAGGACTTCATTCAGTTCAATAGTTCAATAGTGAAGGAGTCAGAGAGTTGAAGGCTAGAGCATAGAGTTGCATATTGAAGAGAAGGATCATTGTAATCATTTTGACACTGGAATGAAGAGCTTATTGTTGCACATCAAGAGTTCTTGGCAGTATATGCCAAGAGTGGCAGGGCCCCCTCTCTCTGGAATATGCTGCCCAAATAGTTTCCTTTTCATGTCATTTTAGTAGTTGCTCATTTCATTTCATGTTCATTTCTTTATACTCTTTCATTTATGCAAGCATGGTTTCCCTACAGAGTTAGGCATTGAATATTGAGTTTCTTTAGTAATCTCAAAACCAGTCGATGCTCTTGCTTGTCAACCAAAGGAATGTGGTTAATAGTTGACTCATAAGTCCATTGACCTTAGTTGAATTTTGTAGCCTTTCATTTCTGCAAGTGTGATCGAATGAGTGTGGTGTGCATCAATTCATGCATTTGAGTAGTTTTTATTTCTAGTTTGATCAAGCTACAAGAATTAGTCCAGACATGAAGTAGCTAACTTATTATTTTAATAGAGCAATTGTATCATTGACTATGATTCCTGGAAGTGTCTTGTCAAGAAAAAGCATTTTCGATACAACTTTCTTAGCTTAGAGTTACTTGCCTACTCCTTCATATATTTTGTCGGCATCTCACAAGTCTACGAACACTGGATTGATGAATTTAATGTAGTAGAGTTCGATAAATAGAACTCATTGACAACATATATAGGCTTTGCTTCTTGATGAATATCCTAGAAAAAATCTTTCATCTTCTCTTGAGTCAAAATTTCCTAGATTCTCATCATATTGTTTGATGTAACACTGGCTTCCAAAGATTTTGAAGTGTTTGACGGATGTTGACGGATGTTGGTCGACCTTTCCATGGTTCATAGGGTGTCTTGTCATTGTTGACTCTGATTTCCCCTCTATTTAGTATGTAGACAATGGTGTAAACTACTTCTCTCCAAAAGTTGTCTAAAAATTTTGCTTCATTTAACATTGTCCTAGTGATTTCTTGTACATGTTTTTTTTTCCTTTCAACTACTCTATTTTGTTGAGGAGTTCTTATAGCGGAATATTATCATTTTATTCCATGGATTCCAAATAATTTTTCAAATTCATTGGATGTGAACTCACCTCCATTATCTGACCTTATGCATTTGATTTTCAAATCAGTATCATTCTCAACTAAATCTTTGAATGCTTTGAACTTTTCAAATGCCTCAGATTATTTTTTAGAAAGGCAACCTAAGTCATTCTTGTATAATCATCAATGAGCAACATAAAACAGCTTTCTCCTTGAAGGATTTTTGTTCTTGTTGGTCCACAGAGATTTGTATGCACAAGTTCCAATGGCTTGGATGTTGCATATTCATTTGTCTTGAAGCTCACCCTTGATGATTATTTTCCATGTTGGCACCGATTGCAAACAATGCTTGAGGGTTTTGTGATCTTTGACATATCTCCTACTACTTGTGTGGTATTGATTTTTACCAAGTTGTCAAAGTTCATATGACCCATTCTTTTATGCCACGGAAAACTTTCATCTATCTACCCCATGAAGCATTTTTCTCCATTAATTTCAGCAAGAATGTATATATTGTTTGGAGCCCTGATTGTTTTCGCAACCAAATTACGTGAATTTGATTTTCTCATCTCACATTCTTAGGAGTCAAAAGTAAGCTTGTGTCCTTGGTCACACATCTGGCTTACACTAAGAAGATTATGTTTCAAGTTTTCAACACACAGAACCTTTTCAACTTTAGATATTCCATTTTCAAGACTGAGAATTCATTTTCCAACTATCTTTGACCTGCCATTGTCTCCAAAGGTAACACTGCCTTCATTCTTCTTCGGGGTGATAAACTTTGTTCTGTCTCCTATTGTGTGACTAGAGAACCCACTATCAATGACCCACTTAACCTTATTATTTTATGCATGAAGTGCAGCTTGAACAAACATGGATTCTTCTTTCTTTTGTTCCCTTTGTTTTTCTATTTCATTTAGAGCAGTTATGAGCTCTCCTTCAAGATTTACTTCTGCATCAATAGTAGAGTCTTCTTCTTTTGTTAGGTCTGCATTTCCATTTTCTAGAACATCAGTCTATGTTTGTACACCCATTAAGAGAGTTGCTTATGTTTCATTGTCACTATCATATAAAGAGTTGCTTTCCTCATTAGTATATAAATTCTTATTTTGACTGTAGAACTTCCTCCTCTTTTCAGTCTTACCCTTCTTGTACCTTTTGAAATTAGAAGCTTCTTTCACATTTCTATCTTCATTCTTTGCATAAGGAAATTTAGAAGCAAAGTGTCCTACTTCTCCACATTTAAAGCGTATGAAGGGAATATTACCTTTGTGTTTGCCTGACCCTCTCTTGAGCTTTCTAACAAAGTTTGTTTCTTCTTCATTTGATTCATTGTCTAAGTTTTCATTTTTTTGCATATTTATGTCTTTGTCTTCTTTTATGCCTTGAAATTGCTTCCTTCCTCGATGGATTTTATTGTTTATCCTTTTCTATCCTCATTTCATATGCAGTGAGAATTCCATATAATTCATCCATTTTCAAATTCTCTACCTCCTTCATTTCCTCAATGGCAGGTATCTTGGGATTGAATCTTGAGGGAAGCGATCTAAACGTTTTTTTCACAATAGTGGTTTATTTAACCTCTTCACTAAATCCTTTGATGGTGTTGACAATCTTATCCATTCGAAGAAAGTATTCTACAATAATCTCTTCTTATTTCATCTCAAGGGTCTCAAATTGTCCTATATAGGTTTGTAATTTTGCCTTCTTGACTTCCTTGTCTCCTTCATAATTTTTTTGTAAATTGTCCCATATCTCTTTTGTTGAGGCACAATGGATGACTTTAACAAACATTGATTCTTCCAGACCACGTGGAATTGCATTCTTGGCTTTAGAGTTATTTTCACTAACTTTTATAGCAGTTTTAAGTATAGGTGGGGTTGCTGGAACTGTGTAACCATTCTCAATTGCACTCCAAACTTCAAATCCAAGAGACAACGGTTTTCATTCTTATGCTTCAGAATGCATAATTTGATCCATCTAAAAATGGAGCTTTATTTGTAGAAAAACCTTCCTTATCCATGTGCGTTGCAGGGATTCACCTTTCAGTGGTTAGATTGATTTTGAAGAATTCTGCTCTAATCCCAATTGTTGACACACTTGTTTATACTGAGAGGGGGGTGAATTAGTATAAGACTACTTTTTCTTTTCTTACAATATTTATCAATTTTTCACTTCACTAATTATAAGCAGTTAATAAGAAATGCACATAAGACATATAACTCATTGTACACAGAGATTTAACATGGAAACCCAAATGGGAGAAAACCACATAAACATTTCTTTATAAAATCTTGTAGGCACCAACCTATTGTTACAATGCTTGCAGGAACCAACTTGCAGGAGACACCAATTTCCTTGATTGAGCACCAACTCAGTTCTTCTTGTAGGTACCAACCTTCATTTGTTATATTTGCAGACACCCACATGAAAGGGACACCAATCCCCCTAAGTTGAGCACCAACTTAGCAGGTCCTGTAGAAACCAATTTTACTGGAAACATCAAACTCCTCTAGCTGTTAACAATACTAGATTATCTCTTTCCTTCAAACCTTCCCTTACACAAGTTTGTTTCTCTATCTCTACTGTCATAGTTTTCAATCTGCATAGTTCTAAAATTTCCTTTGTCCTTGCACCTCCCATCCACCCTTACATTATGTTCCTTTTGTTCTCTAGCATCCTCGAACCTTAGAGCCTCTGATCTTCTCTTCACATGTTCCACACTTAGTCACACTTCAAACTCTTCCATCCTTTCTAAATTCTTTCACTTAAACTAGATTCGAGCATAATTACTTATATATTCCATACTTCCATGAATTTGTCCACATACAAAAGTATGTCCATGGAGTCAACTCCATATCTCCTCAAAACTAGGCTACGAAATTCCTTAGAAACTAGCATAGACTCCCCTTTGGTTTTGTGTGCAATCTACTCTCATACCATAGCATAGACTTCAACACTCAGCAGTCATTGGATGCAGTCCCTCAAATCATTTGTGATCGTTGATCCGATTTATACCATCAAAACACACAATACGCCCTCAACGCTCAACAGTCATCCAATCTATCCTTGATTTGATCTCAATCGTCAATCTTCTTTAGCATATTAGGACCACATGTAACCACATTGCACAATCATCATCTGATCTGGACCTTCGTTCAATCACAAGCATCAATCTACTTAATTGTCTTAAGAATACACCATAGAACCATGACTCACAATAGCCATTCAATCTAGACCTCAGATTGATCTTGATAGTTGATCTAGTTTTCACATAGCTTGAACCTTCAGCTCACATCCACCATCTGATAACATCTCAGATTGATCTCGACCGTCGATCTATCTTGATGGATTCACTGCAGGTCTAAGCCATATCTTTTCATACTTCTGCAACCTCCAGAATGCACCTTCACATTCTACCACACTCATTTTGCACCTATACTTAGACACATTTCCAATCATTTCTCTGCAAGTCTAAGGCATATATTTTCATACTTTTTCAACCTCCATAATGCACCTTCGCGTTCCACCACACTCACTTTGCACCCATACTTAGAAACTTTTCTAAGCATTTCACCGTGGATCTATAAGACATCATGAACCATCATATCACTCACCCTATGGTCTATACGATCTGTGACAAGTGGCGACCTCCTGGGTCATCCAATCTCTCACCCTCTGGGCCAACCAATCTATGACAAGTGGCGACCTCTTGGGCTTTTAGATCTCTCACCCTCTAGGTAGTCTGATCTATGATAAGTGGTGACCTCCTGGGTCGTTTGATCTATGACAACTGCAACCTCCTAGGTTGTTTGATCTATTCTTGATACTTAGTCGATTTCTTCAAAATCTTGCCGCAGGTTCACGGGTCTATGGCATATGCTTGACTCTATATATTTGACCTTGTATGTCCAACCGATTCTTGACACTTAGTCATTTCTTAGAAATATCTTGGTACTTAGTCATTCTTAATACTTGGCCAATTCTTGAGATTTAACCATGGGCCGTAGGTCTACAATGTTTCTTCGATTATTATATCTATGACCTCATTCGTCCAACCGATTCTTGATAATTAGTTGATTTTTGAATTCATGCCATGGGTCTCTTATACTTAATCAGTTTTTGAACTCCTACTGTGAGTCTGTGATACATATATGTTCTTCTCTTATTCATTACCTCGTCTATCTGATTGATCCACTCTTTATACTTAGCAATCTCTTGAGACATCTATGTCCAATCGATTCTTAATACTTAGTTATTTTCAAGATCTCGCCATTGGTTCACGGGTCCCTCATTTCATGCTCATTTCTTCACATATTCCTGATCCTCCACTGTGATCACTATCTTCGCGATGTCTTGATACTCAGACTATTTTTTTAAATTGTTTGGAATCCATGTGTTGTTGTTTTGGATTCAACGTTTTGGGCTAAGTAGTGCATCCCATCATCAGGAGGAGATACATTAAATATTCTCAATCGGATCTCTAACCATAGGTAATTAATTAATAATGGTTTTCACCCTAAAAAGATAATTACATTGTTGGCTCAATAAGGTGAGACATTAATTAATTAATAGTTTTTTTTATCTGGTTGATAATAGGTGCCCAAGATTTACTTTATTTCTAGCCATCATCATGATTGATATTATTCGGATGTTTTTTTATTTCTATAGCTTCTCTGACCCATATTTTTGTGTAATGATCAATATTGACGATGACATTTGCATTCTCTAGGAATATATGATGTATGTAGGTTATGGAGTCCTCTGCAAGTATGGATTTCAAGATCTCTTGTGTTGATGTTGCAAATGACGTGTCTTTCGCGTGGATGTCTTCTTCATGCCCTAGATGATGTGGCATCAACATGTGGCATTGTATGTGGCATCTACAGAACTACTTGTTGTGGCACTGACATTGAATCCTTATGATGTGGAACCCATCTGACTGGACATGTGGCACTGATGAGGTTGTTGTCATGGTGATGATGTGGTTGAGCTTTCCCACTAGGTATTGATCCCCAATATTTTGATCTTAACAGTTGATCTCAAGAGATGAACGGTCAATATTTAACCTGGTCCGAGTTCATAGTTTTTAAAAAAAAAGTTAACACTTTGCATTAGTTTTTGTAGCTCACGTTCACATTCAAACTATGTGCTTTTACTTTTTCATTATAATCCCTTTGAACTCAATTTTCCCAATGAATGTGGGATACATCATTTTGCAGAAATATTCTACTGTGCCTTCATATTTTTACTTCGAATTCTTTATCAAACTTATTACCACTCAGGTTTGTATCTCGTTCAACTTACAATTTTGATCTCGCATTTACTCACCACCAAGGCTTAGATACATCTCCCTTATATGCACATAACTTATTCATGTGCGTCATCGAGCTTCAATAAGTTGTGATTACTCTACCACATAACTCGTCACCTTCTAGATCACATCTTGCTTCAAATTGACTATGGACAGGGCCTCATAAACACACAGAACATTCTCTTCTTCTTATGTATGGTCTGGTATGATTCTCTCTGGTCTTCATGGTCACGCATAATCATCTTGTTGTTATATAATTGTCATTCTGTGATCAAACACACAGGGCTCTTGAAGAAGGTCAAGATAATCGTTGTCTCCCCCGGCCTTTGGTATAAATGGCATTCATGATTGTTACAAGAATTTCTACCTTTGACATCAATTTCCAACACATTTGTCCATATTGGTAGAGAAAATAGAATAAATCTTGAGGCAAAATCCAAGAAGTGTACTTTTATTGGATATGGAATTAATGATTTTGGTTATTGCTTATGGGATTATGAAAATCACAAAAAATTTAGGAGTAGAGATGATCCGGATTTATGAGCGAAACGAAATGACACACATATCTATAACATTAAAACAGGTATACAGAGAAAAGTAATAGAGATATAGTGGAACCTAACTTCTATTCAATAAATAAATCTGTTGAAACTGTAAAATGCATAATGAAAACAATATTGCTCGAATGGTGGTAGCAAATATCTTAGAAGAGATGTGGAGGCTACGCGCATTCGCCTGAGCACGTTACAATGAAGTCTCTAGGCCTTTTTAGCATCAAGAAGTAAATAGAAAAACATAGACATCCAAAAATCCAACCCTAGGAGATGAAGCGCCAAAAGTCATGTAGGCCCCAATGGGGGTAGGTCGGTACATCAACTTCTCGGGGTCATGACTTTTGCATACGATCTTTGTTTTTGGCGCATGAAAGCCCGTTGGAAAGGTCTATCCTAGGACTACACATTATGCCAAAACACTCTAACTCTATTTATAGTGTGACTATGGTGGGCCCAAAAAACGTTGTTTAGGGCCTCAAAACGATCCCAGAAGTTTAGGACACAAAAAGCTAGAAAAAAACTACCAAGATGAAAAGTGTAACTGCCAAGATGAAAGTTGTATGTGAGCGAGTTGGAAGAGGTGGGTGGCCACCGATATCCATCTAGATTGATCCTCCCTCCTTAGGAAGCAATGGTCTCCATTGAGTTGAGTTCCCCTATCAAATGAGGAAAATTTTGTTGAATTTGGCCATGGGTGAGCTACTTGCCTTGGTGCAGGAATTGCACTACTTTGAAAACACAATAAAGTTGAAGCTTATGTTGGCGAGTTCCCTTGACCTATGTATCCACGATCTGATCATTGGATGCTTGTTCCATTTATTCAAGGTTGAGCTTTGTTGGTGTCTATTGTTCTATTATCTCTGAAGTGTCCAATAAGGGTGGAAAGTGTGGTCGAAGGAGGTTCACATTAAACATTGGGTGCAAGCCAAGGAAGGGGGAATTTTGAGCTCAAAAGCATTGTCACCCAAAACCTTGGTCATGGTGTAAGGTCCATAACGGAGTGGATGAAGCTTTTGATGGGGTCCCATAAGGCATTCTTTCTGCAAGTGCAACCAAACTTTATCTCCCACCTAAAACTTGTGTGGCACCCGGTGTTGATCATGGCGCTGCTTGTACTTGGCATTGTACTTCTACAAAATATCATGAACATGTTGGTGAATGTGTTGGATTCATTCAATGAACCGAATGGATTTGTCGGCTTTGGCTTGTGCATGGGATGATTCTGGCTATGTGGACGTTGTTAACACTTGGTATTGTCTTTGGGTTGTATCAAAAAAACACCAAGGTAACTGTTTCAACCAACTTTAGATTTTATTCTGACCTATACAACTAGAGAGGGCTCTTTCAAAAGCCAAAAGATTTCACACTCGAGAAATATACAATAATAACACTCAGAGGTCAGATTCAGACATAAGGTAGGTTTGTTTTTGTTTTAAGGAGATGGTAGGACAAGCAAGAGAGAAATTATCATTGGGAAATGGAGTCAAATTCTAAAATTAAAATATTGATCTAATGACTGGTGGTGTGCTCTCAGAAAACAAAGGCAAGGTAAGTGTTATTCTTCAGTAATAGGCAATATTTTGGATGGCATCAAAAAAGAGAAAGGGACATCCCATCACACTCAAAGCATCTAGCAAAGGATGAATTCTCAATGTAACTTTAGATTCAATACAAAAATATTGATTACTATGAGCAAAGCATCACGCATGGATGAATTATGAACCAACAATCTCATAACAAGTATTTATTGTATGAATGGAGCATCAAAGATGGATGAATTCCAAACATTTACTCTCAGCTAAATACTAGAAAGAAAAGACAATAATGGATATAAGCATTACAAAGAAAAGACATACTTAAAACAACACTGTAATGAACCTCTGCTTCATGAAAGCACAATGCTTCTGCATTTAGCTCATAAAGATATTCAGGAAAAAAATACACAGTCCAATAGCCTCTTTGGCTAAAAGTCCAACCCTTTTTTAATCTTTTTCATATGAATATATAGACCTTTTACAAAACCTAGCTCAAGAGTTCGAGCTCTCTACACTTTTCTAAAAGTAGAAAGTACTTACAAGACTTACTTACACCTATAAATGACCTCCTAACTTCTAGGTAACAATTACCAAAAGATGTTGACAGATGTGAACTGTTTTTTATATTCTAGGATTCGGTTTTGATTAGATCTTATTTTGTCTTTCAGGGAAGAGAAAAAAAATCATGTTTGCAAGTTGAATGCTTTATCTCCACATGTGCAGGATCTTTGACAATGATCCAATTCTTTTGAGTACCAAATTTGATGATTTGAGCCACCCTCGGACAAACTGTGCATCTCTAGAACTTCCGCAGCACTTTGCTATGTTTTTACATTGGGGATGCTACGAGAGTTTCTTGAACTGCGTATAAGAATAAAACAATAGCCTATTAAACAACGCATTCCCTATTTTAATGAAACAGCATGAAGGTGAACTTGGTCATGTAAACAAACAGGAGAGTTGTTATTGCTAGTAGCTTGAAAACACATACTATCAACTTTGTCAAAGACTACCTTGAGTAGAGTCCCATCCTTGTAGAACATTCGCCCTTTGTTGATGTTCACTATATCTAAGGGATTGTTTAACATCTCCTAAATTCAT
Source organism: Picea engelmannii (assembly GCA_009831015.1). NCBI lineage: Eukaryota > Viridiplantae > Streptophyta > Pinopsida > Pinales > Pinaceae > Picea > Picea engelmannii. The sequence goes on along the minus strand of ML790032.1, from coordinate 123,717 downwards.
TTATGTTGCACAATAACACCTATAGAACTTGCGTAGCGTGTCAATGCTACGCAAATTCTGTGTCTTGCTCTTCTTTGAGCATTAACTGTCATGATTTGAGGAAAATCTCCAGAAAATATTTTGATGATGCAAATTTAGAATCAGAGGAAAATTTAGCATGGCCAACTATGGGATAATTTCACTCAGGAGGAGATCCGGGAAGGATCTCAAAGAAGTGGACATAAGACATATGGAGTTGAAGAGAATGTTTCTCTTACTGCAAAGAGAAAGAAGAAAGGAAGTTTCGGGAGGGACTTGAGTAAAGTCATATGTTATTGTTGTAACCAGTTGGGGAACCTTGCTTCTCATTGTCTTGAGAGGAAGAAGAAGAAGAAGGAACCAGAGGGGCCTGAGATAGCTGCTACAGCAGCCATGGAGGACTTTGCTTCCAAGTATGACAGGGAGTTTTCTTTGATTACCCTAGTTTCCAGTGTCGGTAGCGGAGGATTTGAAGGTGATATCAGATGGATTGTAGATAGGGGAGCCTCTTGCCACACGACCAGAATATGGCACGAGATAGGACATGACCGATAGGTGGTAAATGAAGGTGGTATGGTGCGATTTGTAGGTGGAGTTGGAAGGGTTAGATTCCAACTCGAGTATGGAGTATTCTTGGAGATTGATGGAGTTCTCTTTGTTACAGGGTTGAGGGTTAAATTGCTCTCAGTATCAACCTTGGAGGATGTAGGATATTGCACATTATTCAAGAGGGAACATGTCTTTATCTACAGGGAGGGAGTGGACCTAGTGGAACTACAGTTGATCGGTGATCGGGTGAACAGGTTGTATATGTTGCAAAGACAGCCTTCAATGTATGATTCAACGTCGGATGAGGATCATGAGGAGGCTCTTGAGACTGCGGTGGGCCCAAGGATCCAGTCTTGCATTATGAGAGAAGAGAGGTAGTCTCTTATTAGCACTAGCAGGAAGCTCAACTAGTGTGATCGAATCGATGCTCAGGGTGGAGTGGATTCTCCTAGGAGTTCAGGGTTCAGAGTGGTTGTCAAGAGAAGATCTTCTAGATCGAGTTATGTGCAGATGTTGAGGATAATTCTAGGTTCAGAGGGAGCTCCTACATAGCATAGTGTGATGGGACCAGATGATGGAGATGACAGCGAGTACTTCCCTCGCTAAGAGGGAGTGTTAGCTTTTTAGCTCGAGAGGTATTCCACATGTTTTGTCTTGTATGTGGATGTTACCTTATGTTGACACTACTAGGAACTTAACTTTGTAATGGGTTTTTATAAAGTTGTAAAGTGGTTCTTTTATTAAAGTGACTTTTTAATAAAGTGTACCTTATAATTTTAACGTGACTTTATTTCATAAAGTGCACTTATGTAATAAAGTGAAATGTACTTTAATATTTTAAGTGATTCATTTTGGAGGAATGAATCATGGCCATTAATCTTGTAAAGGCAAGATTAGATCTTGGCCTTTGGATTTAGGGTTGGGGAAGGTGAAAAGACACTTTTGAGGGAAAAGATCATTTTCAGATTTATAAAAGAATGCATTGTTTAGTGTGCAAGACATAAAAGGAGGAGATTGAGAGAGAATTTTTGAGTAGGCTTGAGAGAGGAAAATTAGGACAACATAGAGGGCACATTTCCCAAGACAAAGTGGACACAAATTCCAAGGGAGTATATTTATTTTATTGCTAAGTTATTTTTCTTTTGTGGGAGGTCGTACTGTACGAATCTGTATAGTCTGTACACCAAGGGAAAGAGGGCAAGCAAATCAAGGCATTGTTTGGCATGGTTTTCGAGGTTGATTCAAGGGTTTTGATTGATGTTGTTGAGCCGTACATAACAATCCGTATAGCTGACTGTGTGCACAAATTTCAAGGTATGGGGAGGGTCGTACAACAATATGGACTTGGCACAAATTACGAGGCATATTTTTCGGACTATTTTAGTGTGTTGTAAGTGGAATTTTCTTGGCTGGAAATTGTGATTTTTTTGCTCATGTGTATTTTCCTGAAGTTGAATAATAAGATCTCTCTCTCTCTCTCATTGGGTTTCCCTACATTGGGGTTTTCCTTTGCATTTGCCTAAATTTTTGAGTTATTCATGGGTGATTGAATGTTGTTATTTGTGTTTATTTCCGCTGCATATTTGCTTAGCAATGTGTATTTATGCTTATGGAAATTTCGGAATGTGGGTTTTAGACATTTCAAATTTCATGCAAGACAATTATCTCTAGGTTGCTAAGTGTAAAACAGAATTGTTAGCTTGTTGATTTTGTCATTAAAATTTACAGAAAACACGGTCATTTCCCTGCTTGGTTGAAATAAGGCCTGACATGTAGTCCATTGAGAGGATTCCTATAGCCTATCAGGATTAGGTAGAGGGGTGTACATGCCTTGTTTCTTAATGGTTGTTTTGGAAATGGCGTAGGTCATGCAGGACCCGATATACTTGTTGATATCATGTCGAAGTTTCATCCAATAGAAATGTTGTTGCAGCACTGCCAGTGGATTTTATACGCTGAAGTGTCCTACCACCTGACTCTAGTGGGTTTCCCAAATCAGCTTCGCACACTCACTTGATGGAACGCAGATATGTCCCAAATGGCATAACAACCCATCCTAAAGATGAAAATTAGTGACAATTGTGTTTGTGGCCAGCATATGGTAGGTAGTGGTGAAGTCATGATCTCTCTCATAGAGTTGGGGCCATCCGAAGGTCTCATGTCTACAGGAGTGTAGCACCATGGTTAGTGTTGTAACTAAAGGTTGATCGAGGAAGTCAGCGACACAGTTGGTGCTACATGTCTTATACTTTATGTTGAGATGGAGCTACTACAAGTATGTGGACCACTTTTGATGGCGGTCATTTTTCAATTTGCCTTGTGTCTGCATGAACTGTAGAGGCTTCTGATCAACGTGGATGATTGTCTCCGTCCCGAGAATTTAATGCCTCCATTGGCGGCAGGCTTGTATAATGGAGTACATTTTTTTGTCGTGAGTGGGGTACTTACAAACGGTATTTGATAGCGTATCACTATGATAGGCCAAGGGATGTCCATGGACTTGAAAGAAATCTTCCATACATCGATCTGCTTTATTGGGACCTAGTGGTAACTCGACTTCAGATCAATCTTACTTAAGTATTTGGCCCCCTTGAATTGGTCAAGGAGATCGTCAATTCGGGGAATTAGGTACCAGTTCCTGATTGTGATTTTATCTAGGGATCGATAATCAATGCAGAGTCGCCAGGTCCCTTCTTTCTTCTGCACAAGCATGATTGGGCTTCCATAAGGTGATTTGATTGGTGCTAGAGAGGGAAATCGCCCTATTACTATACTGGGTCATAATATAGGTAGAGAATTGACTTACCTTAAAAGACAGTTCTATTTCTAAACTACCCCAAACTATTTGAACAAAAATACAAAAGAGAAGAAGGAATATTAGTAGGAGTACCTTTGGTCCTAATGTCAAATGTAGACTTCCTTCACCTTTGTAGCTTCCTAGGCTGTGGGTCTCCTCCCAAAGATGACCTGCAAGAACACTTAGGCAAACAATGCTACAAAAATACAATCTCTACTTATCAATTGTAGAATTCAAATATAAACGTAAGTGCATTATTCAATAAAGATATAAAGACGCAATGTATTAGGACAGGAAAAGAACTCTTTTATTCAAAATGAAGATTAAAAGTATTACAACCTTCTTATCGGCAGACGCTCCGCAAACCAGGTCCAGGATCCTCTTATTGCTGCTCCAAGTGCATCATTCCCATGCTGCCTCTTGCAGTCAACTGATCTCTTTGGGAAAAGGAAAGGGATTGTATAAAGAGAAAGGGCTAGAGGGGGAATGATGAGGACAAATATCAGAAAGGGCTGCGAAACTTGGGCTAGAAGGGGAAGCGATTTTGGCAGAGTTTCTTTGTTCTCGTGCTTGATGTTGAAATGAGACCCCAAGACCTCTTTTTATATGATAAAAAGATGGTTATTTGGTTTGGGGACGGGATTCAATGGGTAAAATGGTTGGGAAACCTGCAATAGCTCGTTAACTCTACTGAATTCCTTGCAAATTTTTATTTTTTGCAACTTTTGGATGTAAACGCGGGATGTCTAGCATGTAGCTCGCGTATATACATGGGTTTGCTAGTATGCAGCTAGCATGTGTACGCAGGCAATAGTTTAGTTGGGCACATACTTTCTCTAAAAAATGGTTTTTTAAGAAGGATCCTCAGTCGTAATTTGGAAAATTGTGTAAGTGGAAAGGCCAATGCCATGTATGCATAGGTAGAGAATTTTTGGGCTATAAAATATGCCCCATAATGTGTGAGGTTAGAAGAGAAATTGATGGTCGAAATACATTACAATATCTTTTACCAATGGGAAGGCACAGAGTCGAGTGAGTCGAGGACCAGAGTTCGGGAGTGCACCATCTGCAAAATAATAATAATCTCTCTGAGGCGGGCATACCCATGCTCGGGATGAACTAATCAAGGCTTCCAATCAAGTACACTACAGATCCATGTCATAGAAACGTCTATATAAAGTGTATATGCGAGCAATACATAGAGGATCTACATCTCAAAATCATTTGATGATATTTAAGTACAATATAATAAGAATCTTCAAGAAGCATTGACGCATGTGGCTGGAGATGAGGACTTCATAGCTCGAGAAACAACTTCAATATCTTCAACAACTCAGGTAGGAGTATAATAAGAGTGTAAGACTCACTACCCTAAGGTCTTCTACATACCATTGGGGAAAGACCTGAGGATCTCAATCATCAGGCACATAACTTCATCGATTTTGAATCTGAGCTTGACTGGACTCTTGGGATGGTCAACTCATGAAAGTCAAGAGACAAACTGCAAAATGGCTGACTCATGAAATTCACAAGACAAACTGCAAAATGACCGACTCGGGTTGGATAAAACTTCCCTTGGACAAAAGCATGAAATATGATGAGACTACGGCAACGTAATATTGACATAAGTATGTGATGCAGGAGGCACCGCAAACTCTCCATATGTTTGGAAGAGTAACCAAACGGAGGAGGACACAAATCCATGTACCGAGAACAAATTCATAAGGTCATGTTAAATCCCAATGCTTGGCGAACAAATGGAAGGATGTGCTTTGTCCAAGGGCGACTATCTTGTTTCCAAATAAAAGAGAAAGTATATCCCATCCCCTCTTTTTGGAATATTTGATTTTTTTGTCTTTTTCAAATTTTTTAACGAGCTTGAAAAAGAAGAAAATAATGCTACATTACAAAGGAGGAATGAGTATCACGAGCAAACAAACCAGTTCCAAGTGGATGGAACATATTGATGCTCATGGCAAGGAGACATGTGCAGGATAAGGACACTCGGGGAAAATTCCTCCATGGGTCAAGGTGTCAGATTGCAAGGGCAAAAAAGTGTTGCAAGGCTTGCATATTAGGAATGCTTTAGAGGTTCAGTTGAGAGCAACATGGATCTGACATTAGGCCAAAGACGCAAGGCTGAGACATGCAATGCGATGAAGCATGACACAACAAGACTCCTTGCATGTAGATTTTTACGAGCCCAGAGAAGGTAAGATCAATGTTTTTTTCATGTTTAGAGAGTCTGAAAAACGCTAAAAGAAGACTCCAGGGAGTTCCTTTTTCGTAACTAGTCCAATCGGTTCGAAAAAGGGTTAAACTTGCACCGAAAGGACATCTCTTCAAAACCATTTTAATGAGTGCGATTGAGACAATATCACTCGGTGATTTTTTTTAATTTTAAGGAATTTGAAAAGAGATTAACTATGGACTCATGACCTTTTTTTGAGTTTAGTCTCCTTAGCCTGAAAAAAGTATAAAATATAACTTAGGAGAACTCTCCCGGCGAGACAAGTCTCCCGAGGCTTACCTTTTTCTTGGATAATATATTGGCCGGAAAAAGGGTTAAACTCATGCCAAATAGATGTTCTTTATGGACTGATTAATGAGTCTGAAATGAACAAGGTCACTCATAAGTCTTTTCATATTTAGGGAGTCTGAAAAGAGCTTAACTATGGACGTTGAGGGGGTTCCTTTTTTCGTAAGTAATATCCAAGGCTCGAAAATATAGATAAAACAAAACCAAGGATAATGTTCCTTTTTCTAAAATTTAGTCCCTCAGCCTCGAAAAAGGGTTAAACTTACGCTTGAGAATACTCTCCTAGAGAACCAAAGCTCCTAGTGAATATCTTTATTTGTAAAATTAACCGTCTAGACCGAAAAAGGCATAAACTGTCGTCAGATAGATGTTCTTTCAAATTTGAGTTTGGCAAGTGTGAAGGGCAACAATATTGCTCAGAAATCTTTTCAATTTTAGAGAGTCTGAAATGAGCTTAAAGAAGACTCCAGGGGGGATTCTTTTCTCAAGTAATCTATACAAGATCGAAAAGAATAAATAAACTCGTGTTGGATGTTTCTTTCAAAGTTTAAGTGAGCTTGAAAGTCAACAAAGCATACTCTTTAGGGATTCCCGTGGGTATAGGCCAGAAAAAGATGAAGAAGAACAAGGCTTCAACATAAAGTCATGGTGGGAATAAAAGGACTCCCATTCCTATGAAGTACTTCGGCATGGGAACCAAATGGAAAACAAGGCTCTAACTAGGATGCCCATGGAAGGAAGGATCTACCACATAAAGTACGACACATTGATCAACAAGGAAGGTTAGTATCACAATTTAGTGGGGTCGATCCTAAGACCAAATGAACCAAGAAACGGAAGATGAAAAAATGAAAGTAGGGAAAAACCTAACCTATATGCCAGTTTCGAGGTCAATACCTGTCATAACAGATCAATACGATGAACAAATGTAAAAAAAAAAACGTCTCCAAGGTCCTACATATAATTCCAATAACACTCATCCAAAAGTTAATAAATCCAATATAGCTAGAAACTTTGGAAAATAAGAGGTGTTAATGAATACAAAACTTGAAAAAATAAACTTGGATTGTACAATATGGTACAAGGCACTGCACAGCCTTATGACTCATGCATAGTACTAGTTCAAGTAGAGCCCGTTGTTAGGCTCTAACCAAGAGTGTCTTCGAAAGTCAACCTGGAAAGTCTCCCAAAAGGGAAGAAAACACAAACCATGGTGTAAGTATTCCCATGGTATAGAAACCGTAGTCATAGCTTCAAGGATAGCCTCATCCGAAGGAAATTCAAAATCTGAGAAATCATGTGAATGAGGAGGATCGACAGTCACAAAGGGAGAAGCAAACTGACCATATTCCATATGACGATGAAGGTTTTGTCCAGGACTCACAGAGTCTATCATCGAAGAATCACAAGCACGGGGGCTTGAGGATCTATAAACAATGAGATAAGATTCAAAAGGAAACTCAATACCACTCAGACCAAGAGGGGGAAGCAAGGGATCCCATTTCCCCATTGGATAAACCAATGGATCAATTGTTGAGACCAATTCTTTAGAATGCAAGCATGAGTGAACAAGGTCATGCTCAAGAGAAATAGAACACCAAGGATAAGATGCCACATAATTTATCTGTGGCAAGGTAGAGTCTACATGAACACTAGGAACATATAAAGGGGTAGCCTGAACTAATGTTGAATTAGGATGGTGATTATCAGATGAAAACTAGTCGATAGTGAAAATGCTTCCATTGTGAGGGAAATGCATCACCCGGAAAAATGTAGACACCACAACGTTCATAGCATATACATAATCACGACCAAGAACCATATTGAAATATAACGGGCCTTGCACCACTATAACATCGACAAGGAAAATCTTCCCACCTAACGAGATAGGTAACTAAGAAAGAATCCCCAAATATTCACTAGGATGTCTGTCAAAAGCCAACAATTCATGCAAAGTAGACACAAGCTAGGAAGATCTCAAAGCTTTCTAAGCTAAGGAGGATAAAATACTTGTGGAGGATCCTTCATCCACAATACATCGGTAAATGTTTTTTGAATTAACTTCAACCCTTATTTGAAAGGGTGCAGAAGAAGGAAGACGAGGCTCAACAAGGTCATTCCAGTCAAAGGAAACCATCCTAGGACTTGGACGGGGTGTGCTCGAAGTGAGTGGAATGCCCCCTTGTTTTGAAATTACTGAACTAGAAATGTTAAAAACATAGTTGGTAGACACATCACTCCCCAAGAGAAGAGTAGGATCAGTTGAAGATTGCATTGGCGTGACCACTTTGGTAGACTTAACACTCTCCAAGAGAATATTAAGATCAGTTGAATATTGCATTGGCGTGGCCATTCTAGTAGACTTGACACTCTCCAAGAGAAGAGTGGGATCAACCGAAGATTGCATCAGCATGACTACTTTGGTAGACTCGACACTCTCCAAGAGAAGAGTGGAATCAACCGAAGATTGCATCTGTCTGACCACTTTGTCAACCACTGGTTGAATAGACTATGAGACAACATGTTCTAAAGGTGTCTCACCCCCTCAAAGAGAAGTGAGATCGGCTGAATATTGCATCGGCACAACCACTTCATCAATCAAAGGTTGAATAGGATATGAGACAACATGATCTGAAGGTGCATCACCCCCCAAAATAGGAGTGGGGTCGGACAAAGATTGCATCGACACGACCACTTCATCAACCAAAATTTGAATAGATTGTGAGGAAAACTCAAAAGACTCGGAATCAGAAGAGCTTGCAGACAGGGACCACAATCTTCATGCCTATGAAAGGCCAGGGCATAAATGAGTAAGGTGATCTCCCTTACAAATCTTATAAGGGAACTTAGTCTTACATCCTATTCGTATAGGTTTCTCAACAGAATCAATTCCCCCATCATGACTAGCAGTGGTTGGTTGCTTGTCCTCAACATGACTCATAGAGGTTGTTGAAAACTCTCCAACATGACTTAAAGAGGTTGGTTGTTGAATTTCAATATGAATCGCAAGGAATAGGCTTGTTCCCCCGGTATGACTAGCAGTGATTGGAAATTTTCCCCCAGCATGACTTACAGAGGCTGGGTGCTTTCCCCCAACATGACTCACAAAGGTTGTTGACAACTCACCAACATGACTAGTAGAGGTTGGTTGTTTGACCACAGCATGACTAGCAGTGGCTGGGAGTTGGTCTTCAACATGACTTGCAAAGGTTGATGACCTATCTCCAACATGACTCGCAGAGGTTGGTGATTTCTTCTTCCTATTCTTCCTCTTACTATTTCATTTTGACTTCCGGTTACTAGTAGCTATACTTTCACCAGAGAAGGTAGAAGGAGGAGGAGAAGACTTTGTTGATTAAGGAACATCAACATGATGCCCATGACATAAGGTGCTTAACTGAGAAGCATCAAGATCATTCGGGACATTTTGAATCGTACCTAACCAAACCAGTAGTCTCACATTCAACCCAGGAATGTACAAAGTGGCCATCAAAGGGACACCAACGTTTCTAAAGAAAGGAAAAGGAAAAGAATCCCCTTGCGAAGGGGTTCCTTGGTTGGTATCGTTAGTAAATTTTTCCATGAAGATCTTATGCATAGTTTATTCCCCAGTGGAGTCGCCAATTCTGCTAGCGGAGAAAATACCCCTATTACTATATTGGGTCGGAATATAGGTAGAGCATTGACTTCCCTTAAAAGATAGTTCTATTTCTAAACTACCCCAAAATTTCTGAATAAAAAGACAAAAGAGAAGAAGGAAGATTAGTAGGAGTACCTTTGGTCCTAATGTCCGATGTAGACTTCCTTCACCTTTGTAGCTTCCTAGGTTGCAGGTCTCCTTCCAAAGCTAACTTGCAAGAACACTTAGGAAAAAAATGCTACAAAAATACAATCTCTACTTATCCATGTTAGCATTCTGAAATAAACGTAGATGAATTAATCAATAAGTATATAAAGATGCAATGTATTGGGACCAGAAAATAACTCTTTTATTCAAAATGAAGATTAAAAGTATTACACCCTTCTTATCGGTAGACGCTCCGTGAACCAGGTTCGGGCTCGTCTTACTGCTGCTCCCAGTGCATCATTCCCATGCTGGCCCTCAAAATCAACTGGTCTCTTTGGGAAAAGGGAAGGGATTGTATAAAGAGAAAGCGCTAGAGGGGGAATTCTGAGGCCAAATCTTAGAAAGGGCTACAAAACTTGGGCTAGAAGGGAAAGGGATTTTGGCAGATTTTCTATGTTCTCATGCTTGATGTTGAAATGAGACCCCAAGACCTATTTTTATATGACAAAAATATGGTTATTTGGTTTGGGGACGGGCTATAATGGGTAAAATGGTTGGGAAACCTCCAATACCCTGTTAACTCTGTCGAATTCCTTACGACTTTTTATTTTTTGCAACTTTTGAAGCTAAACGCAGGTTGTCTAGCATGCAACCCGCGTATGTATGTGGGTTCTCTAGTATGTAGCTAGCGTGTTTACGTGGGAAATAGTTCAGTTGGGCACGTACATTCTCCAAAAACTAGTTTTTTAAGGAGGAAAGGCCAATGCCATGTATGCATAGATAGAGCATTTTTGGGCTATAACACTTGGTCGGATGTGCCCCATTTCAAGCAACTCTTGGATCTGGCACTTAATTTCCTCACTTTCTGACAAAGAGCGGCGATAGACTAGCCCATTGGGTAGCGATGCATCGGGGGTTTGGTCAATTCAGTACTTGACCTGACAGTGTAGAGGTACCTGAGTAGGTGAGGAGAAGATGTCTTTGTATTCTTCCATGACCTTATACACTTGCTTTTGATGTGTGGAGAGACCTATTGCGGAGGCCATGTATGTGTTTTCAACCTTTTGCTCACTTTCAGTGTCAATCACGAAGAAGAAAAACTTCTCGGTCTTAGAGATGACCTTCCTGAATTGCTCGACAGAGATCAAGGAAATGGAGTAGATGGGACTACCTCGGGTATCCTGTATAATTTCTTGTCCAAAGTAATAATAACACTATGAGGCCTAGACTCATATACAACATGATGTTTCCATAAATAAGGTTGGCCCAAAATAACATCACAAACTTCAAGGGGGGTGACATCACACAATACCTCATCTTTGAAGGGCTTGATATCATAGGCCAGGCGACATTGTTGGCTGATGTGGAGATCGCTCCCTTAGCAAAGCCATCCGATGGTGTACGGTTGTGGGTGTTTTGTTTTCGGTAGATCCAACCGCTTGATGACCTCCACTGAGTGAGGTTCTTCTGGCTACTGCTATCAACAATGAAGTGCAACGGAGTACCCTTCACCCACATCTATGAATGAAAGAGGCACTCACCTTCCTCTGGTTCATCAGGTTCATCAGGTTGAACCTTGGTGGTGGTAGCAATGGTGCCACCGGGTTTTGCATCAATGATCCATCTCCCTTTTTTTTATTCTGACTTAGAGTCAGAGCCCACATCTGATTCATAGGCTTTCATCTTGGTCGTCAATGACTGCTTTGAGCAGCATTCAGCGGTGTTATATCAAGCACTCTTATGGAACTCGCATAATTTTCCATTGTCTTTCTTTACCTTCCCATTGTCCTTCTTTGTTTGTGGTTTGGACTGGTTGTCTTGAGGCTATCCATCCTTTCTTTTCCCTTTTTTCTATAGGTTGGGGCCACATTTTCCCTGCTTCTACTTTAAGGGGTTCGCAGACCCAAAATGCAAAGTCTTTGGTTTAAGCTTCTGCTCAATTTTGACCGTATATTGATAGGCCACACCCAAGGACGAGATGTCTAGAAACTCCATTTTTGTCTAGATGTATCTATGCATACTGGTGTGGTACTTGAGAACCATAGGTCACTCAGAGTCTTTGACACCCAAATTGGAGCGCAAGGTATGGAAGACATTGATGAACTCTGGTACTGTTTGGTCCCTTTCTTGCCACAATGTGTTCCATCTTGTATATAAGTCATCATAACTTCCAACGAGGTAGTATTATTCCTTAATAACATCCCTGAAAGAACCCCAAGTGGATGCGACTACAAATAATGTATATCCCTTTGTTTCCTTTTTCTCACAGAAAGTCTCCCACCAATCTTTGACATGGGGGATGACCTTAAGGAGCGCAAATGTAATCTTTTCTCTATCGAAAAAGTTATGGACAGAAAAATACCCTTCTAGAAGGTTTAACCATTTGTCTACAGCATTTGCATCTGTTTGACCTTCAAATATAGGAATATCAAAAAATTTATGTACCTTGAATGGGGCAGTGCCTCCGCTCGAGGAAGATGTGTCGCATGTTGGCAGTCATTCAAGGATTTGCGCAAAATTATCCATCATCTCATTCCTTTGTCGCAAGAGGAATTCATTGAGAAACAGTTAAAAGGGATCTCCTGCCCTATCATCTTTGTTTTTTTCCCCCATGGGCAGTCGTCGAGTTCGATGAGGCCAATCTTGCAAAGGCTTAATGGTTTTGAATCCCAACTGCTTATACTCTGACCTCATTGGATACATGCACAGAGAAACAAATGAATAGCAGACCGTTGTTATACCACTGAACTGGATTTATGAGTGGAACGAAATGAAACACATATATATAACATTAACACAAATATACAGAGAAAAATAACATATATACAATGGAACTTAACTTCTATTCAATAAACAAATCTGTTGAAACTGTAAAATGTCGAATGAAAACAATCTTTCTCGAAAGGTGGTAGCTAATCTCTAAGAAGAAATGTGGCGGCTACGCACATTCTCCTTAGCACATTACAATGAGGCCTCCATGCCTTTTTATCATCAACAAGTAAACAGAAAACCCTAGACATACAAAAACCTAACCCTAGGAGATGAAGCGCCAAAATTCATGTGGGCACCGATGAAGGTAAGTTGGTACATCAACTTTTCGGGGTCATGACTTTTGCATACGATCTTCATTTTAGGCGCACGATAGCCCATTGGAAAGGTTGTCTGAGGACTATAAATTATGCCATCACACTCTAACTTTGCCTATAAAGTGATTATGGCAGGCCCAAAAATGTTGTTTAGGGCCTTAAAACGGCCACGAAAGTTTAGGACCCGAAAATATATAAAAAAAAATAAAAATTGTTAAGATGAAAACTGTAACTACCAAGATGAAAGTTGTATGTGAGCCAGTTGGAAGAGGTGGGTGACCACCAATATCCACTTAGATCAAGATATGTGGTATTCAAAGATAAGTTCATGTACAAAGATCAATTGCAGGGAAAGAACTAGGAAAAGGAAAACACACAATACACAGTGCTTGGTGAAATCACGGAAAATGAAATTCCAGAGGTGCCAGAAAAACAAAATGTTCTACAACAACAACAACAATAGGTACCTCAAACTCCTACAAGTGTTTTTATAAGAACTATTGGGTTAAGTAGACCCTCTGAACATTACTCTACTTCATTGTATTATTTATTGTTAACTAATTATGGTGAACCAAAAAAATATGAAGAAGCAATGCAGGGAGAAACTAGAAAGAAGTGGGAACAAGGCATGAAAGAGAAGATGGATTCATTGGTACACAACCAGACCTGGGACTTGGTTCAGTTTCTTATAGGTAAAAGAGAATTACAAAATAAACAAGTGTATAGGTTGAAGGAAGAAGATGGAGGCAAAAATAGGTACAAGGTCGGACTTATTGTAAATGGGTTTGCACGAAAGAAAGGTATAGATTTCGATGAAATATTTTCTCCTGTATTTGAAATGACTTCAATTATAACTAGTTTAATTCTAGGGGCAGTAGAAGATTTACATATTGAACAATTATATGTAAATACAACATTTCTCCATGAGGATTTGGAGGAAGATATTTATATGAAGCGGCCACATGGGTATGAGGTCAAAGGGAAGGATAAATTAGTATGCAGGTTGAAGAAGAGCTTGTATGGCCTAAAGAAAGCTCCAAGGCAATGGTATTTGGAATTTGACAAGTTTATGACAAAAAAAGGTTAAAGTAGATGTTATTTTGACCACTATGTTTATTTTAAGAGACTGGATAATGACAACTATGTTATCTTGTCATTGTATGTAGATGACATGCTTGTTGTAGGATCTAACATGCATGATATAAATGTGATTGAAAGAAAATTTGCTAATTTACTTGTGATAAAGGATTTGGGTGCTACAAAGCAAATCCTTGGTATGAGAATAACAAGAGATGGAAAAAATCTCAAAATAACATTGTCTTGAGGTGAATACATAGAGAAGGTGTTTGAAAGACTTAAAATGCAAGATGCAAAACCTATTAGTACACATTTGACCAACGATTTTAAATTGACTAAGGATATGTGTCCCAAGACACAGGAGAAAATAGACTACATGTCCAATATTTCGTACTCATCAGCAGTTGGTAGCTTGATGTATGTGATGGTGTCCACAAAGTTAGATATTTCATATGCAGTGGGAGTTGTGAGAAGGTATATGAACAATCCAAGTAAGGAGAAACGGTAGGCAATAAAGTGAATTCTCAGGTATTTGAGAGGTACTACTAGTCAAGAATTATGTTTTGGAGGTTAGGTTCAAACATTTTTTAATGGGGATATGTTAATTTAGATATGGCAAGTTCAAGGCCTGAGGCGACAAGCCCGGGTGCATGCACTTCCACCACAAACCGAAACGAAGGAAATCAGGCAGTTAGGACGCTCGGTGCATTTGAACAAATGAAGTCTTCATATATGGCGAGAATTGGGGTTCCTTAGGCATGCGACGCGCTAAGGGGTGACTCCACCTAATATTCCTTGCGAAACAAGTCAAACGATAGATGGTTTGATGAGGGGTTTACTTGGGTGCTCCACCAACAAAGGAAAATCAACTAAGGCATGGGGGCGCACTTAGGAAAGTCAACTCAACTCACCTAAGGGACGTGCGCACCCAAGACGATGATTCAGTTAAACAAATCGGCGGGTCAACATGACAATAGAATGAAGTGTTTGGTGGGTCGGCCTGTAACGTCCCCTAGCTCAACCAAGGGACATTACGGTACAAAATACTTATAAAAATGAAATTTCTATTAACTTATTTAATTCCTTTATAGCTAATTGATTTCCTATAGCTTATAACTATGAAATTACAACCAGATTTAATTCCTAATTGTTACCGTTATTTATATGCATCTACATCATACCAAAATAACATGAATGTAGCTTAATCATTCACACAACCCCATATAAATCATTCTTAAATACATAGAGTTCATGCACAACAAATAAACTCATTAATAAAACGTCAACAAATAAAACACTTATCTTTTAATTATGTTGTGCAACCATCTGCTTGGGACGGAGATTCCAACCAACGATAGACTGATTGTTCCAAATCTCAACATCCATTCACCCCCGAGTTGAGGCTAGTAATCCACAAAAGAGGGTGGTCTCTCACAGTCCACTCAAAACTCATACAACTCACAACCCATTGTTATCGTCCTACAACTATCTCGATTTTCCACCATCTCTCTTCCTCTTGACCTACCCAACCCAAGGAATGTGCCCCTTCACTGATCTCAGTCCCTCAGGTGTCCTGTTCATTTATCAGGGTCTCTCTAACACATGTAACTAGGAATCTCTAAGTTGGGAACTGAAGGGAACTTACTGCTAGGAAAAAACACCATCAAATAATAACAAACACTTGTTGTTTTAGTGCAACTCACTCAGGAGTTCACTTTTCGGGCTTGACAACCTGGCTCTTCTGTTTTCCAGCTCCAATTCGCTCCAATTTGCTCCAAATACGCTCCATCTTGCTCTAAAATTCATCCTCCATGGATGCACCAGCTCCAAGCTCTATTTCTTGTCCTCTACTTGTTGCTTATGCAAAAAACTTGACTAACTAAAATTTTTGTCCCAACCCATATGAACTTCCTTCCCTTTGTCTTGCTTGCTTGACTCACACACTCCCCCAAGTTGATTGTACTCAACCCCCATGTGCCCAATAACTATGGGTTGTGACTACTCACACCCACCCTCTTACAAGTATTCAATCATTGTCTTTGGGAACACTCAATCAGAAATTAGAAGATTCATAAACAAATAGCAAATTTAGGAAAATGGGTTGACTTAATATACATGGGTAATTCCCCCTTGAACCCCTCTTGGCCATTATCCTAGACACTCCCCTCTCTTGTGGATTAATTCATCCCCCATCTCTTTTCTATGTCCCCTTAACATCTAGCATCACATTTTATTATTAAAACATAGAAATACAATTCAGATATTACATCACTAGATCATAGCCACATATTATATCTATGCTAAGCATTAATTAAACTGGGGATTATAATGGGGATGTTACATCCCCTACCCCCTATAATTGTGCAACATCCTCGATGCACACTATGCAGATATACATATATGCAAATTTACATCACAATACCTAAAAATTAAAATTCTGGAATTTAACAACTCCACGAGCAATTCCAACCATAATCTCATGTTCCTCTCAACTCGTCGACCCAAGGAATGCACCAATAGTTTATCTTTGTTAACCCAAGGGATGTACCATCTGTTTAACAAGGCTAACCCAAGGAATGAGCCATTATTTTATCAAAGTCCCCGGCGGAGTTGACTAGGACTCTGAGATGTGGTTCTGCAACTCTAGCTACACAAATAGAGTCTCGCATTCCATTTTCTTCAAAATTGTCAAAATTTTACATATATTATGCCCCCATGTTTTCTTCATGCTCCCATGTATCATCTTCAGGACCGTAGCAATTCCATTGAACCTTTACCGACCCTATGGCCTTGTCCCTGAACACTTTGACTTTCCGGTCCAGGATGCATATTAGTTCCACCCGGAAATCCCCTTCGTGCTCCACCTAGATCACATTCCAATCAATTATGTGGTTAGGGTTAGGCACATATTTCTTTAATAATGACACATGAAATACATTATGCACTCTCATGGATGCAGGAAATTTTAGCATATATGCAACTATCCTTGTCTTTTCTAATATTTCAAAAGGCCCACAATATCTCTCTACCAAGTTTGGGAAACTTCCTAATCTTAGCTAACTTCTCTTCGCCTTCACTTTTAAGAACACATGTTCACCCACTTTGAATTATCTAAACACTATATTCTTGTCTGCGTAAATTTTCTACCTATCTTGGGCAATCGTTATATTCTTATTTATCTTTAACATATACTCTTCCATTTCCCTTAACAATTATGGCCCAACAACTACTCTATCTATTGGATTATCCCAACTCACGGGTGTGTTACACTTTTTACCATACAATGCTTCAAATGGACTCATTTTCAATGAGGTCTGATAACATTATTGTATGCAAAATCCACTAAGTGAATATAATCTTCCCACTTTGATGGATGATCCATCACATACATTCTAAGCATGTCCTTAATTATTATGTTGGTCCTCTCTATTTTCCCATCTAACTCTAGGTGATACATTGTACTAAGATTTAGATTTGTTTGAAATCTCTTGAATAAACCTTTCCAAAAATTTGATTTAAACTTTGGATCTCTATCTAAAACTATTGCCTTAGGCACTCCATGTAACCTAGCAACTTCTTTCATATATATTTCTGCAATATTTGTTTCCTTGTTTGTTGTCTTCACTGGGATAAAATGTGTTGCCTTAGTTAATTTATCCACCACCACCATGATGGAATCAAGTTGCTTCACTGTTATGGGCAGCTTTGTAATAAAATCCATTGTGACAACTTTTCACTTCCATTCTGGAATGGGCAATGGTTGTAGAAAACATGTTGGATGCCTATGCTCTGTTTTTACTTTTTGGCATTCTATACATATGGCTATGTAATTAGCCACATCCTTCTTCATTCTTGGCCAAAAGTATTGGCTTCTTACTGTTGCAATTGTTTTTTGATATCCTGGGTGCCCGAAATATGGAATATTATGCATTTCCTTCAGCGACCAATATTCTTTCTTGGGCGCACACCAAACTTTTCCCTATCTGTCACCACAATTGTCGATTATCATCCCATTCCTCCAACAATCGATTTGTACGTAACTCCAAATCAATCGATTCGACTGTCGACCATCGCCGATGTTTGTTGGTGAATGGAACTCCTCACTCATTATGTCAATGCCCAACCATCGGCCCATCGACGATCAACGATACCTGGTGACTGTCGAAAACACTTTCCAAAATCAGTCAGCCTAACCATCGTCCATAGGCCACTTCTATTGGCTGACGTGGCATGACATGTGTATGATGACATCATCATCCTCTTCCCCCCCATCGACCATCAGTCGATTCTCTTGGACGACTGAACACTTTTCTTAATCGACCAATGCTCAACCATCGATGTGTCAGCCATCGACAACTTCTCTTGCTTGATTTGAAATACTTCTTCAAAATCGGTCGATCTTCAACAACTGGCCCTTCATCCATGGAGAACTTTTGTTGGCGATTGAAAATACTTCATGGGATTTTGCCGACGTTGATTATCGGTGATCAAATATCCTCTTTGGACGCATGAAAATTTTGTCAAATTCTATCGATCCCCGACCATAGGCCAATGGCAAGATTCATTGATGAACTTTGACACTTAGAAAATTTGGCCAGATTCTGTCGATCCCCGACCATTAGTCATTTGCAATCAGAGACTTCTTTTGGTCGAACTCAACTTTTTTCCATAATCACTGATTCGATCGTCGACTATCAACAAGTTCAACTGGCGAACTCTGAACCCTCTACAAATCTCACCAATCTAACCATCGACCGTCGACAAAATATTTCGATGAACTCCAATGCTTAGAATTGTGTTTATCACAGTCCAGGTGAATCTGGATCGTCAATCTACTCTGTTTGAAAAAACCCCAAAATAAATCTTGGCCATTGATTTGATCAAACTTTCAAAATGGTCGAACCTTATGGACTTTGAATCTATCATGACTAATCTTAGTTGTTGATCTCGAGGTCAAAAGAGATCTTAGCCGTTGATTCGCCAAAATCCTTGTAACTCTACAAACAACCATTAAAACCCAAATTTCGGCCATTCCAAGCCAAATTTGATATGCAAATTTACTGATCTACTCCATTAACATTCTTAAACCGTTTGGAGTCATTCAAACTCAGATTTTTCCCACGAATTTGGGGATTTCTCTCCATTAAATTCTCCATTTTTCCCCAAACCTATCACAGACAAAATATGCAACAACGAATTTCATCAATTCACTCTGCTTCAGACCCATCAAAGCCCGATGTTTGAACCAGAGGCTCTGACACCATAATGTACCGTCCCCCAACCCAACCGAGGTACATTACGATGCAGAATACTTATAAAAAAGAAATTTCTATTAACTAATTCAATTCCTTTATAGGTAACAGATTTCTTATAGCTTACAACTACGAAATTACAACCATATTTAATTGCTAACTATTACCATTATTTATATGCATCACACTATACCAAAATAACATGAATGCAGCTTAATCATTCACACAACACCATATAAATTATTTTTAAATACAAAGAGTTCATGCACGACAAATAAACTCATGAATAACACGTCAATAGATAAAACACTAACCTTTTAATTATGTTGTGCAACCAGCTGCTTGGGGTGGACGTTTCACCAAACCATAGACTGATTGTTCCAAATCTCAACAGTCAATCACCCCCGAGTTGAGGCTAGTAATCCACAAAAGAGGGTGGTCTCTCACAGTCCAGTCACGACTCATACAACTCACAACCCACTGGTACCTTCCTACAACTATCCTGATTTTCCACCAACTCACTTCCTCTTGACCTTCCCAACCCAAGGAATGTACCCCTTCATTGATCTCAATCCCTCGAGCATCCCATTAATTCATCAGGGTCTCTCTGGCACAAGTAACCAAGAATCTCTCAGCTGGGAACTAGAGGGAACTTACTGCTAGGAAAAACTATCACCAAACAATAACAAACACTTGTTGTTTTAGTGGAACTCACTCAAGAGTTCACTCTTGAGGCCTGACAACCTGGATATTCAGTTTTCTAGCTCCAATTCACTCCAAATACGCTCCAACTTCCTCTAAAATTCGCCCCCCATGGAATAAAAAATACTTAGTTGGGTGTTAGGAATGGTTCGTGTTGCCTGCACTATTTCTATGTATGTCTTTCGTTTGTTCCACAGTTGTTCTCTTGGTCTATAAATTTCATGGATATATGCTTAAATATGACTAAGTTTTAAAGTTTCTAACAATTATCTAAGTATACAAGAGTTGCATTAGAGTAGGAGTGTGACTCATCGATAGCCTAGAACGAAGTATGAGTATGCTCCAGGTGAATAGGCATAATCCAAACGAAGTATCCTTGGTGTTGCCAAGCAACCAAGTGATAAATAATGCGGTGTGGGGACGTGATAGGTGGTATCAGAGATTGTTTGTTACTAATTTTGGGGAAGGGTTGGTGAGATCTTCACCACTATCTCGATGATAGGTTGTATGAGAGAAAAATTTGAAGGCAATTTGTTGCAAAGACAGTTTGGTGGCAACATTTGCAGACTTGGTGAAGCATTCGGTGGAGCAAAATGGTTCATCGCAGAATTTGCATCAGAATTAGGGCATAGGTTCGATTGATGGTGCGGTGGAAGTTTGAGTCGGGTGCACACCTTTTACAAACTAAGATCAGAGTGTGTGTTGAAATGAAGCACTTGGACATGGCGGGTGATTGCAGGACTCATCATAGAGTTCATCGCAGAACTTGTCCAAAGTTCATTGCAGAGATAGTTTGGGTACATACTTGGTTGGTTTGATGTGTGACAGAAGTTAGTGTCGAACTTGTTGTGCACACCTTGGAGATACTACGTACAAATTTAGTTGGGTGAATCGAGCACTTAGACAAGGTAGATGAATGTAGGATTTGTTGCATGATTTGTCATGGATCTAACCACATAAGTGATCATAGAAGAAAACACAGAGGATGATCACAAAGAGGAGCAGTTTTGGGTTGCAACAAGTTGCAGCACTTAGGTGAAAGTGTTGGATGACCTAGAGCGACCTAGAGCAGCTTCGTAGAAGGTAGTTGTTTGGGCACGTTTCCATCATGACGTCTTCATGTCATACATCGTCGAGAACAACAGTTGAGTTGAGATGGAATATTGGATGAGGGAGTTGATAGCAACCTTTAGATTAGGTAACTCTTTGCAGAGTTACAAAAGTCAGTTAACAACAATATGACTTAGCAGTCAGGCGATGGATGCATGGTTCCTTGAAGCACAAGCAATCAAGGTGCATAAATGGCAAGGCATTGGAGATGAGTTCGATCAGTTGCATGATAATTTTAGGACATAGGCGGATTTATGAAGTGGATGGATGAACCTACCCTTGTATTGCAATGAAGGTCTTGCAGCTGTGTGGAGTTGAAAACAATGATTGAGGGGAATTCATGTGGAGAGTAAGTTGCTTGGAAAATCAGAGGTCCAAGAAAACATACTTAGAGCATGGTTACAATGAAGGATGTCATTGGAAAGGTATGGTTGGTTTTGAGTTCTTGCATTTCCTAAGTGTTCTTTGAAGGGAATTCAAATGACTTGGTGGTTCAAGTGCAATCCATTTCCATGGTCAAAACTGACGGACTTGAGGGTGACTCAAGTGATATTTTAGATTTAAAGAAGTCATGTAGCAGTTGGGACACCTTGATTGGGTGAATGTATGGAGATATTGGGATGACCTACTTGGATGTGTCCAATGGTGGACTTAGGAAGAATTGAATGCAGTCGTGGAGGTGGCTTCGGGAAATTTCCTAACTCTTTAAAGAGGTGCATCGGACAGGTCATTGCAGTGTGGGCAGTGAAGTCTGTACGTCTCAAGTTTGATAGGATGGGTGACACACCTTCTTTCTTGATTCCTTTGCCAGATTTGTTGGGTCATGCGATGACTTGATAGTCACAATGGCAGTGCCATAGTTTGTACACTTGCAGGAGGTGCAAAGCAGTTTCATTCTAAGAGATGGATGGAGTCAGCAGAGAAGTTAACCAAGAATTGTTGGCAGTCAACCTGAATTGGTAGAACGTAGACCAAGTGACTTGGGTTATGTATGCTTGCCTTTGGTATGGGACATTAGATGAGGTGGAGTGCACCTTAGTGACTTGTGGATTATTGTGCGATGACTCAGAGATTCGAAGGGGATCGTTCATTGAGGTTGGCAGAGTATTGGTTTGAATGTGCCTAAGGCGTGGAAGTTCTTTAAGATGACTCATTATGCTTGGAGCACTTTGGATGGTTCGCTGGGACATTTTGAGGAGTGTAGGCATGTTTTCCATGCTCATCGTATATTTTTAGTTGTAGAGAGGTGACTTGATGAAAGGAGGTGAGTTTAGGACTTGCCTTCATTTGAATGGTTATTTGAATAGGCAAATTGCAACATGAAGAAATTACTTGGACATGAGTATTTATCTTGCTTTGGATAGCATGGTTGAGGGCGAAGCCTAACCATTCCAAGGCATAGAGAGGAAGACATAGTAGCATGGACATGTGATGAAGTAGTGGAGAAAAGGAAGTCTGGATGTGCAGTTCTTGGTGCAAATTGACTAATTGTGCCATGAGGTGGACAATGCAATCAAGTTGTCACATATGACTTTGTTTTGGGGTGAATTCATAGTGTAGTAAGGTGAGGAGATACCTTGCCTTGGTCTAAGATTGTTATGCAAATGGATTGAATTATGGAAGGAATTCAAAGTACATATGCACTAGTAGGTTTGAAGCACAACACTTAGACATTGTGGAGGATCTTCTTGACAAAGATCAGATGATGACAAAAATAGTGAGGCAAGGATGGAAACTTTTCTTAGTCTTTGGATTTGGACAGAGTGACAAAGATGCGAAAATAAAAGACTAAGTTCGGGCATGGAGATGAACATTTCAAGAATTAGAGACGACAATAGGATTATCTTCCCAACCAGTGTAGGGCTTGAGGCTAGCATTGTGCGAAGACATCACATAGTTGGTTGAGGCATGGGGATAGCAGAAAGTTCACATAAGTTCAACACTTAGACATTTTTAAGGTTTTGGTTGAGTTTGTATCAATAATTGAGGTGGCAACAACAATGAAATGGAGAGTGATCATTGTAGCGGAGTAGTGGCAGCTTAGACATTATGAATAGAGATGGGGAAGAGACATCTTTCCATCATAGCGGGAAATTTGGTTGCACACAACTTTGGGTAGAGGGCAGTGTGAATGGTTGCACATGTCACAAATGATTGCATTGTAAGTCAGAAACTTGGGGTTTCCACTTTGACAAAAAATTTGGGTTTCTAGTTGGCACAAAACTTGGGGTTTCCAACATACTTAGTTGTAGTGGAGGCACGAGTTCGGGAAGAGATTTGGATATCACATATTTTGTGAATGTTTCCAAGAATGACAATGACTTGAGGTGGGGGAAGATGTAAGGCCGAAGGCACCAAGCCCAGGCACGCACAGTTCCACCACAAATCGAAATGAAGGAAATCGGGAAGGCAAGATGCTTGGTGCATTTGAAGAAACGAAGTCTTCATATATGGGGAGAGTTGGGGTTCATGGGGTGTGCAACGCACCAAGGGGAAACTCCACCCAAGATTCCTTGAGACATAATTCAAACGATGGACAGTTTGATGAAGGGTTGAGGGACAGAACTAAAAGATCCACCAATGAAGTAAAATTGGTTAAGGCATGGGGGGTGCACTTAGGAAAGTCATATATGTTATCACTATGTAAATTGCTTGGCTAAAAAAGAAAATCACAAAGGTAACCACAAAATCACTTTAGAACTGAAACTAGCCCTTTCAGTTTAGAGAGGGATCTCTCTTGTCACTTGGTCTCTTGTAACATACCCAACCACACATAGGCCGAGGTATGCTACCTTCAAGCCCACCCTTGGACTTTGTACTCTTACCGATACCTTATTTATTTAATAAGGACACATAAGATAAAAGATTTACAACTTGCACAACAATATCCAACAATCATGCATAATCTAAGATTTAGTTAAGCGATAATTAAAATACACAATGGAATACATTCATACACCGATAATAATATCACAACAGAGAGCACTTATCTTTATAAAAAGGCGACACCAACTAGATATAGACCAAGAACGTTCCACCTAAGTATAGACACTACTGCTCCAAATCTCAATAGCAGTGTCACCCCCGATCCAGGGCTATGAATCCACAAAGACGGTTCCAGAGTGTACTTGGGTTCCCAAACCAATAAGCTCTCAATATCTCATAGGATTCCCAACACCCATAGTAATCCAAGGACCCGTCTCTCTTCTACCCAACCTGTACCACCCAAGAGAATGGACCTCCACCCTTCTCTGTCACACAGTCCCTCATGCAGTCCATCTCCTTCCAGGGCTCCAACGTAGCTAGTCCAAAATCCCAATGCTGGAACTCTCAGGACTCACTACTGTGAGAAAAATAGGGCACATGCCAATGCACCTCAGACATGTAGGCATCAAGTCATGGTTGGATTGCACCAACAACCACTACAACCAACTATCCCCTGGCTAATCTTCAACGGTTCCTTTCCCTTTACCAAGCCAAGACACGGGTGAGGATGGATCAATGAATGGTTAAGTGAGTGCATGAAAGTGCGTGAGGGAAAGAATGGTGTGAATGCAGAAGTGAAGGAGCAAACGAGCCAATGACCCACCCCACAATCAGACCATGGATGGATTTAAGTATTTTTGTGGGGAATCAAGAACCTCCTGGCCTTCCCTAAGAAGCTCACGTAACTAATCCCCTCCCTTAGACAAAATGGTAATTAAAATAGGAAATAAACATTTAGCCCCTCAAGCCCCCTCTCTTGTGGAATCATAGCCCCCTATAACTCTAGTCCTTGTCCATCTAGCAGCCAGCGATGTGGTTATTATTAATAATGATCAAAAACATTACATGTCTTGGGCATATTGGCCCTTTAATAATTGTTTGGGCACTCACGCCTCTCAACATTGTAACAATACATTATTTAAAATGGGGGTCCGAAACCCGGGGTGTTACATCCCCTCTCCCTTATCTTGGCACCGTCCTCAGTGCATATACAAAATAGAGATCAAAATCTCAAATTTATTTAGAAATGTGTGGGTACTCTGCCCACATGGCATCTTCATGCTCCCAGGTAGCATCTTCAGGACCATAGCAGGTCCACTGAAATTTTGCCAACTCTATAACTCGATTCCGAAGCATTTTGACCTTTATGTCCAATACCCGCACTGGTTGAACCTGAAAGTCTCCCTCCATCTCTACCTGAATCAGATGCCAATCAATAACATGGTTAGGATCATGTACATATTTCTTTAGTAAAGATACATGAAATACATTATGCACGTTCATGGAAGCAGACAATGCAAGCATGTATGCAACTGGCCCTATTCTGTCCAATATTTCAAATGGACCACATAATCTGGCTACCAGCTTCGTACAACTACCCAATATCAAAGAGATTTTCTTGGGCCTCACTTTCAAAAGTACATGCTCCCCTACTTTAAATTCTCAGTTGTCTTGTTCTTGTCTGCATAAACTTTCGATCTATCCTGAG
>ML790032.1:60648-98276 GCA_009831015.1 Picea engelmannii | reverse complement strand
CCTACCATACAAGGCTTCAAATGGGATCATTCTCAATGAAGCTTGATACCCATTATTATATGCAAAATCAACCAAGTGTAAGTAATCTTCCCACTTAGATGGCTTATCCATCACATACATTCTCAGCATGTCTTCAATTATTCGTTTGACCCTCTCTATCTTCCCATCTGTCTGGGGATGATATGTTGTGCTAAATTTTAGATTTGTGCCAAATCCTTTAAACAATCCCCTCTAGAAATTGGAGGTAAACTTTGTATCTCTGTCCGAGACAATTTCCCTAGGTATCCCATGCAACCTAGCAATTTCCTTCATGAAAATTTCTGCAATATTAGTCGATGTATGTGTTGTCTTCACAGACACAAAATGAGCAGCCTTTGTTAATTTGTTAATCACCACCATGATTGAATCATGTTGCTTATTTGTTCTGGGTAATCATGTGATGAAATCCATGGTGATCACTTCCCATTTCTTCTCTAGGATGGGCAATGGTTGCAGCAAACACGTTGGGTGCCTATGCTCAGCCTTCACTTTCTGACATTCCATATATCAAGTGATGTAATCAACAACATCCTTCTTCATTCCCAGCCAAAAGAACTGACTTCTTACTGCTGAAATTGTTTTCTGGTAACCGGGATGTCCAGCATAAGGAACATCATGCATTTCCTTCAGTACCAAACTCCTCAATTCTCCAAAACTAGGAACATAGATTCTATTTTTATGCATGAGTAATCTGTCTTCCTTTATCTCATACTCCTTTATTTTCTGTCGTACATCTCCTTGTTGTAAGTTTTTCTCTACCTGTAGGTAATGTTGATCTGTAACGAGACCATCTAAAATTCTGCTCTTCAAGTTTGACCGATGCATATTGACAGCAGTAGCATGCATGAGATGCACTCCTATACTAAGTGTATCAACAACTTTATTCTCCTTTCCCTTGATATGCTTGATATCGAAGTCATATTCACTTAAAAATTCCAACCATCTTGTTTTCCTGGCATTCAAGGTCGATTGTTCAAAAAGATACTTCAGGCCAATGTGGTCTGTCCTCAATTCAAATTTCTTCCCCGTGAGATAATGCCTCCACATGCTCAAGGCGTGAACAATAGCAACAAGTTCCCATTCATGTGTGGCATAGTTCTTCTCATGTTCCTTAAGCTTCCTGGACTCATAACCAATAACATGTCCATTTTGTGTGGGGACTCCCCCAAGCCCTTCTTATCATGCGTTTATACATACCACAAAACTTTCATTTGGGTCAGAAATCTTTAACACAGGTATGATATTTAAGACCCCAATGGTATGATATTTAGATCAATACTAGTATTCATGCCATTAAGACTTATGGAACAACTTCTAACCATATCATGGATTCTCCTTTTGGTTCTAGTGGCTAACTGAACCAAACTTGATTTTCCAAGCTTACTTTTCTCCAAATGTAATCTATCCACTATTTTAGGATCAACGTAACAATGTCTTGTGCCTGAATCAATCAAAATAGCAACAGGCTGATTTATGATCTTACCTTCCACCTCGATCATATTGGATTGGTGCTCTGCTTGTCGATCATCTAAAGCTGCATAGATTCTTCCCATATCTTTGACTGTTGTAGCCTCTTAGATGTTGTGCACAGTCTTCACTTTGTCTTTTCTATGTGGGAAATCCTTATACAAGTGATCTTCCTTACATCCCCAGCATTGGATTGGTGGTCTTCCCCTTTTTCCCAAGGAATCTTCTTTCTTGGATTCTCCCTTAGCATATTGATCTTGACGATTTCTATTAGGCTCATTCATATTGAAGGGAGGTTTGAATCCTTTCCTCCTCTGATTGGACTTCTCATTCTTCTTGTCCTTCCAAGATTTTTGCAGAGATCCTCTCCCCTGGCCTTGTTCATATATGTATTTAGCCTTCCTGATGGCCTCGGTCAAGGTCTTGGGCTCATCATACCTGATATTTTTCTTATAAAAGGTTGGCAATCCACTTAGAAATATCTGTATTTTCACTTTCTCGTCACCAAATGAACTTGACATATTTTAACAATCCCAAGAACTTCTTCTCGTACTCTACCATAGTCATGCTTCCCAACCTAAGTTCAAAGAACTCCAGCATTTTCTTGTCATAGAAATGCTCTGAGAGGTACTCCTTCTGGAAGTACTTCTTGAACTGCTTCCAAGTGATCCTACTTTCATTAACATGTTCCACTTGCTTCAGTTAGTCCCACCACATTATAGCTTTCCCGTGTAAATGGTTGGTGGCAATCTTGGCCTCCAGGTTCGAGGAATAGTTATGCAACTGAAAATATCTCCTGAGCCCAAGAAACCATGCTTTAGCATAATCTTCCCTTTCTCTTTCACCATCAAAGGAAGGTGGCTTGAGCTTCCTCGGCTCCCCTTGCAAACTATATACCTCTTATTTCCTTCTTTGATGTCTAACAGGAGACACCTCTGGACAGCTTAAGGAATATTCAGATGCACAAAACTTTCTTGCTGAGTAAGGAGGTGAGTAATGTCTATGATCTCGACTAGCACTTCTGGAATAATCAACTCTTCCACGATCATCTCTTCTTTCATGAAACTTGCCTTCTTCCTCTCATCTTGAGTTTGATCCCTTCTTCTTTTGCCTTTGCAACTGATTTAAGCTTTGCAACACTCGAGCATTTATCTGACTTTTCTCTCTCATCGGTCTCCTGTTGTCTTCTTTGTATCTCTGCACTTCCATCTTCAGGATTCTTACCATTTCTATTAACGTTTCATGCTCTCCTTTTCCCATGCTCTCCTTTTTCTTTGCATTACCAACTCTGGTATTCTAGCCTTCGGCCTCCTTATCATGACTGGAGGCTCCCTCACCTTCTTCCATTTCCTCGATAAGCATCCTTAGCTGATGTGTTTAAACCCCTTACTTCTGCAAAATGTGCAAGCGACCATTTTGTTAGAATTATGCATATGATAAACAAAATTTTCCAAACCTTGCTATAGGTCTCTTTCTTCTTTTTTTTTCATGGAGATCATATCCCCATTCTCCAAAAAATAACAGTGTCATGTTATCCTTGGCTAACACAGAATTTCATTATGCACAGGTGCTTCCTTCAAACCACCTTCCCAGGTGACCACGACTAGAAACCGTGGCTAAATCGTTCCTTAGCACTTTTCTGTCTCGAAGAGAACCAATTCGGCCATTAGCCCTCATCTCTCAACTACATGTGACCACGACCATGACCCTGCACTTAGTTGAAAAAGTGCTTATTCAAAGCTTCGGGACTTCGAAACTTTTAGCCAAGACCAGATCAACGGTCCTTGTCCTCTTTCACGATCAATGATCGAGATCCACTTCGGGACTCCGACCTTCAGAAGTCTTAACTTTGCCCGCTTGCTTCCTCCTGGAACGCTTTTACCCAGAGTTCACAAAATGTCGACGTGTGTCCTCCTGCAGATCCATGACTAGGATCGCTTCGACTCTTTGGGCTTCGAGAGTTTCAAACTCTCTGCCTTTTCTTTCTTCCAGAGTACTTTCACCCAAAGTCGAAGATCCGTCGACACGTGTCTCTTACAGATCAATGGCTATGAATAGCTTCATCTCTTTGGGAGTTTTCGACCCAACGCCAATTGTCACATATTTTTCCTTCGGAGTACCCAGTCTCTGTACTGCACGATCTGTCACCACGTGGAAAAATATTGGATGCGGACACATGGCCCAATCAGGCAGGTGACATGTGTCACATTCTAACTAACATTTCAATCCTCCCCATGTTCAAAACTCACTCACACATAACCCATCGCTGAAACTATGGTTTGGATTGTGGGACCGCCTTGGGGAATTAACACCCATGCAACTTGGTGCCCCGTAATGCCTATTGGTCATTGATCTCTCTCTCTAATGAGATATGATAGTTGTGAATTAACCCTTTCTTCCTTTCCATTAGACGACCCTTTTTCACCTACCCTCCGATCCAATGATCCTGGATCTCTCCTAATCCTATAGTGGCGATCGGTCCCAAATTCAAAGGGGACAGTCACGATCCTTCGAACCCCTTACAACGGGTCTCTGATGATCTATCTCTTGCGCAGGCTCTGCAACGCCATTCCTCCTAAGCTTTTCAAATCCACAGTTAGAGTTTGATCTGTAACCAGGAGACCCTGACCAACAGACCCGGCCCATACCGGCCCGGTGTTTCAACCAGAAGCTCTGATACCAAATTGTAACATACCCAGCCACCCACAGGCCAGGGTATGCTACCTTCAAGCCCACCCTTGGACTTCGTACTCTTACTGCTACCTTCTTTATTTAATAAGGATGCATAAGATAAAATATTTACGACATGCACAACAATATCCAGCAAGGATGCATAATCTAAGATTTAGTTAAACGATAATTAAAATACACAGTGGAATACATTCATACACAGATAATAATATCACAACATAGAGCACTTATCTTTATAAAAAGGCGACACCAATTGGCTGCAAACCAGGGACGTTCCACCCAACCGTAGACATTATTGCTCCAAATCTCAACAGCAGTGTCACCTCCGATCCAGGGCTATCAATCCACAAGGACGGTTCCAGAGTGTACTTGGGTTCCCATACCAGTCATCTCTCAAACTCTCACATGATTCCCAGCACCCACAACAATCCAAGTACCTAGCTCTCTTCTTCCCAACCTATACCACCCAAGAGAATGGACCTCCACCCTTCTCTGTCACGCAGTCCCTCAGGCAATCCTTCTCCTTCCAAGGCTCCAAGGTAGCTGGTCTAGAATCTCAATGCTGAAACTCTCAAGACTCACCATTGTGAAAAAAATAGGGCATGGGCCAACGCATCTCAGACATGCAAGCCTCAAGTCATGGTTGGATTGCACCAGTGACCACTATAGCCAACTATCCCCTCACTAATCTTCAACAGTTCTTTTCCCTTTACCAAGCCAAGACGTAGGTGAGGATGTATCAATGAATGGGTAAGTGAGTGTATTAAAGTGCGTGAGGGAAAGAATAGTGTGAATGCAGAAGTGAAGGAGTGAACAAGCCAACGACCCACCCCACAATCAGACTAGGGATGGGTTTAAGTATTTTCATGGGGAATCAAGAACCTCTTGGCCTTCCCCAAGAAGCTCACGTCAATGATCCCCTCCCTTAGACAAAAGGGTAATTAAAAGAGGAAATATTTAGCCCCTCAAGCCCCCTCTCTTATGGAATCATATCCCCCTATAACTCTAGTCCTTGTTCCTCTAGCAGCCACCGATGTGGTTATTATTAATAATGATAAAAACCATTACATGTCTTGGGCATACTGGCCCTTTAATAATTGTTTGGGCACTCAAGCCTCTCAACATTGTAACAATACATTATTTAAAATGGGGGTCTGAAACATGGGGTGTTACATCTCTGAAAGATAGGTTTTCTTTTGAAGATCAATACCTAGATATTTGATTATAGGAAGAAATTTATGAAGGAAAAGGAACATGTTGGGCAATGGAGTCAACTTTGAAGCAAATGGAACTATCAGTGACAGGTGGGTAGAACTATCAAAGAAGCAGAGTCTAGATAGATGATAATCTTTCAGTTATAAAATATTGTTGTTGTATGATGGAAGAAAGAGAAAACAAATAACAACATTCAGAGCACCAACTGAGATGAATTCTGATTGAGTTAAGAAGAGATAACAGTACTTAAATGGCATGAATCTAAAGCATCAATATCAAATGAATTTCAAGCCATTAGCTTTCCAATCTAAGAATATAAGAGTTGGAGATGAAAAGAGAAAGAAAACATGAAGTACATACATGAAAGAGAAACACACACTTCATATCACCACCATATGAATATTTGGTATGAATAGCATTGGACTTCTGCAGTAATATTTCATTTAACGTCAAAAAATTTACAAAAAATGTTCAAGACAAATCTCCTTTATGCTTCTGTTAATCCTTTTTACATTCAAAATGATCAAATATATAGGCAAAATACATCCCTAAGCTAGATAAGTCTAACTTCAACATTGTCCTACAATTTTGAATCTGGTTACACCAAAAGAGGAACAAACTTTAAACTACTTACTAAAAATAGGAGTTCGCTTTGACCATATTGAATGCATAACAATATCTTGAAAATAAAGATTATCCAACATATTTTCGACTTTGAGATTGATGTGAGTCATGTAGTACAGTTGAAGACGAATCTGAGGTTGATTTTACTGCTGACTAGGCTCCCTGACACGTTTGTGTAGTGATCTGGTACAACTCGTTGTGTAATTGTAACCTACAGCGGCTGCGTAGCGAGTTTACACAATGAATTTCTCTTCTTCAACTAGCTTTACTAAGGTGGTGGCTTCAAGATTTTTGTAGGCTAAAAATGATTATTATATCATCCATCAAGCATTACCCATCATTTTTTAATCATGTGTGTACCTATAACACTTGCATAGCATGAGATCGCTACGCAAGTTTTGTGCAATGCTACTTTCCAAACAAAAACTCAAAACAGGTTAACCCCTAATTGATCAAAAAGAAAAAACTGTGAAAACATGGAATCTATATTTCAGCCACCTCTGCAAGTAGGTCCAACTTTCCCGTGGCTTCATCATCAAATTTTATCCTTAGTTTCATAGACCTATTTGCTTTCCTCAATGATAGATTATGTCTTTTCAAGTTTCCCACTTGCCTAAACAAAAGTGCATTTCTTCTCAACTTTGATTGGGCATTTGAAAGAGTTGCACATGCGTTGTTGATGGCTGGTCCACATTCTTGAAAGTGTTTCTTAAACTTTAGTTATGTTGTTATGTTCTCTTCTCTGAGCCGAATAATTAGATCTTGTGCTTCCCTTAATTTCTTATTGAGCCACTTAACAGTTTTCTCACCCTCTCCCAGTGAAGTATGGATGTTTTCAATTGATATAGGCTGGCCCCGTGCATGTGTTTCCTCTACAGGCTTGTACTCTGAGCTTATCCTTCTAGTTGTGGATCTTGTTAAAGAGGATGCAGGTTTGGTAAACTCCATCATTTTAGGACTTTTCCCAACTCCTTTCCCTTTATTTTTTCCTTTAGAACCTTCTGGAACCTTTGAAGCTGATTCCTTCTTTAAATCGGGTACATCTTGTGGTGTTTGAATAATAGAAACCCTTTCAGCCAATTTATTCTTCATTTCATTGTTTTCATAATAGGACTAAGCTATGACATGTTGAGCTTCTTTGAGTTTATCTTGCAACTCTCTGATTATTTTGTCTTTCCCTCCTGACTAAAGCTAATCTTTATCCATTTTTTGAGTTGTAGGTTCAACAAATTGTGTATGCAAGGCAGGTACATGTAGTTTTTTGGCAACTGACCTTGTGATTGGACTACTCAATTTTGGTGTTTAATCCACCTCATCAACAAAGTGTAGCTTCCTGACTTTCTTCTTATCTTGTTGGCTTGGTGAAGAATCTTCAATTTATTTTCCTTTCCCAATGTACTGCTATACAAACATTTTCTCTTTCCTGTTTCAATCCTTAGAAACCATTTTCTTAGTAGATGAGGGAGTGTCTCCTTTGGGGTCTAAAGGAATGTTTCCTGAAACTAGGAAAGAATTGCAATCCCTGTTTAATCTCTTAAGCTCTTCCAACACCATTAAATTTACTAGAGAGAAATGAAACAAACTGGTTTTAACCTTATCAGCCCTAGCCTATACTCTGTTTGACATTTTACCTGAACTTTTGTATAGGTAAAAACGTAAATTTAAAATATTTCTTCCTGTGAAATGCATTAAAAGCGTAATATGATATTGGTATACTCTGTCAAACCTGCCCTCACAAGTGAAATATCATTGAACCACTGTTAATAACTTTCCATAATGCTCCAATATGCATTTTCTTGAATAGTAGCACCAAAACTTTTCTTTTTGTACTTGGGTTTCAAGGAATTAGTGTAGAAAGTTGGATCAAATGGCATACCTTTAAACCATTTATCCCCTTGAACTGGAATCTCTATCGCAGCAGCTATTGTCTCCTCTGACACCTGAAAAGTAATATCAGCAATCTTTGTCTAGACACCATTGAATTTGAGGGCAAAGTCCTTGGTTAACTGCACATTGAACCCTTGAATCTTTTCGCAAAACCTCATGCACCCGGCTTGCTCAAAGGAAACCCTAAATGTCGAATCAGAATTTACCAATTGTAAACTTTGTGGCTCATATCTTAACACAATCCCTCCTTTAATATATTTCTTTTTCTCTTGAATTGCCATGCTGCAGATGTAGGATAAAAACACTAAGACTGGTAATGAAAAGGAGGTTCAATGGCTAAGGCTCTGACAGGGAACCTTACACAGCGAAAAGCAAGATTAGGGTTGGCGCAACTATATCAAAGGGACTCACGAATATGAGAAACAAGTCTTTAAATATCATGGATATAAATGCAGAATGTTTTTTAGGCATAAAACATGACACCTCAATATTTGACACAACGGAAATTTGAGGAACAGAGGATGTGTAGCATGTGGCTACTGTGTAAAATTTGCATAGTGTGTATATAAAGCTTGCGTAGCAAGCTAGACAAAGTTTGCATAATAGGTGGAGTCTTCTGAGCTTGTTGAAGGGAAGGAGTTTGATCGATGACAGCGAGTCTTTTGCATGAAAAATGGGAGGAGAAAGATATTCACATACCGAGAAAACTCAATTTGAAAGCGCGATTAGACTGTTTGGGATGACATGACTATTTGGGTAGCGCTAACCAATTATGCAATGAACTTACACAACGTGTGAACTTTTTTGCAGGCCAAGTACGAAAATCACTTTGGAAAGATAACACTTACGACATAATGACCTTTGTTGACTCTCTAATTCTCATAATGTGTCATTATGTTCCATGACATCCTTTTCAAAAACCTCTCTCCTAGACTTTAATTTATGACTTGACTCTTTTTTGACATACCTTTTTAGAGCTTATGGCAACAATCTTAGGCCAATGATCAAAGACTATTACATACACTTGAAAACTTTCATGGGACAAAAATATTTGAAAGCATACCCACTCAATGACTCAAACTAGGAATGCAATGGTCTTCCCAAGACCAAAGCATGACTTTTGCAGAGTCTTAACAAACCTATGACTCTACCTTGAAAATCATGACACTAACAGGATCGACTCACCTAAGGGATGTGTGCACCCCAGAAAATGAGTTAGTTAGACGAATCAATGGGTTGACCAAACGACAAAATAAGGCTTTCAGTGGGTCAGTTGATCAAGCTGCCCGAATGGGCCCACATGAGGAGTCATACCAACTTCGTGAAGGGGTGTGACTTGGTGAATTGATGGGTCGACTCACCCATGGGAATATAGACGCAGCGCTTGGCATGGATCGACGCCTGTAAAGGTACAAGGGTGCACAACCAAGGAAGGAAACTTGGAAGAGAGCAAAAAGAGCTCTACTTTTTTGAGGCAGCTTTAGACGAAGAGGGTTGACCTTGCTCAAGGGGCCAAGTCGCTCCACTTGGGAGCATGAATTTGAGCATGGGAAAATGATCTAATGTGGTCTAATTGTAGTTTGCAATCTGTCAAATAGATTTTGTAGTCTTTGTTGATGTAAATTTAGCATCGTGAAGGTTTGGTAATTTTTTGCACTCCATTGTCTAAGTTTTAGGTTTTATAAAGGTGAGTAAGCATATGTTTATTGGTTTGTGGTCCACGAATCTATTTGGTGCTAGTTTGAATATTTGATCTAGCGGTGGAGGAAAATTGTGGTTAATCCCACTCTATTGTCTTGATTGTGTGAGAGATCTATAGGCATTGTTCATGTTTGTGGAACTTTGTTCATGAATATTATCATGGGTGTGCTCCAAGAAATGTCAAGTCTAAATGATGGAGTGTTAATTGACAAGTAGCAAGTGAGCCAAAAGGGATTGTCAACGTGTACACTCGATAGTATGTTGTAGTGTCGAAGTGTTGGAGTCAAGTGTGCCCTTGTGAGGCACTTGGATATCGTGTTCTGATGGGACAAATGCATGCTATATTAAGATTGCCATGATTTTCATAGCTATGTGGTCCTTGGAAAGGTGACAAGTTTTGGTGAATAAAGATAGTTATGGACTAGAGAAGGAAATGGTAGCACGTGGACTTTTCTCTTGTTCGCCATGGGTTTGTGACCCATGTTGACAGCTAATAAATTGCAAAGAGGTGATTAAGTGCTTGATCAAGAGGTACTTGATACATGTAACAATATTTGGAGCAAGAACGATGTAGGATATGAAATAGATCAGTGTGCATAACATCATATGCTTGGGCACACAATCATAAGCATATTGTGGGTTTGGAGTTAATCATATGTAAAGGGGCGTGTAGTTGTAAGACATTGTTGAGGCATGCATACCCTTGGTTTGTTAGTTCATTGTTGTAAGGTCTATATGTAGACCTAGGTGGCACAATTAAGGGGGAGCATGTTGTAATCTTGGATACCCGATTCATAAAAATTGGGGGGTGTAGGTGTTTCTCCTTGACTTGGCCAAGGAGTAATTAAGTTAGTGTTGATGGTTTTATAATAGGTGCTTTATGGGCCGATGGTATTTTATGTGATGAAGCTATCTAAAGGCTTGATGTACTCTATTGTAAGTTTCCTCAAGTGGCTAGAGTTGGGCAGTTTGGCCATGGCTTGGCCATATTGGCCAAGGGATTCTAAAGATATATATTTGTAGTTAGTTTTCCAAGTAAATGGTATAGGTAAATTGTTGGTGTTCACATTTTTTTGCGCTTGATTTGTGTTTCTTTTACTTCTCTTGTTGTTCTTGGTTTTGAAAATATGGTCAACATGGTTCCACCATGTTCAATGATGGTCAACGACATTTTCTTGGTAAAGGGTTTCCAGAGTAAATTGTTAGTGTTCACATTTATCTTTTACTTGTTTTGTGTTTCTTTTACTTCTCTCCATGTGCTTAGTTTTGAAAATATAATCAGCATGGTTCCACCATGTTCAATCATGATCAATGACAATTTATATGTTTAATGATGGTAAAATCTTTGGGAGTTACGATTCACAGTGGGTCAAGTTGTTATAGTGGATTAGGTGGTTACTACACTTGTTGGTGGATCAGGGTAAGGTTGTCATTTGTGAAGTGGGATTGATGTTGACTAATATTTGATATTAGACAACATAATTGAAAATGTGTTAGGGGTTTATGGGTGAGTGGGTCTATGTTAGAGTCCTACACTTACCTCCCCACTTTGGGCTACCTAGGAGTTAGTTAATGGTTATATGCAAACATCCTCTTCAAATAAGGTCCATTAGAAAGTATTTGATAGTTATTTAATGTAAAATGGTCCACTTTATAAGTCCGAATAGGTAGTCAGTACCCACTAGTGAGAAGACCATAAGTAGTTAAAGTTTTTGTTATGGAAAAACTATTTAAATGGATAGGATACTATGGAATGTATTATCTTGTGTTGTGTATCTGGAGCTTTGCTCAGTGAAAGGTTAGCCTACCTTAAGAGGCAAGTGAACATTATTTTCCTTATTCGCATTATCAATATACAAAGGTATCTTTACGAATTTCATCTCATCATCTCGTTTTTATGGTTATTCAACAATTATAATTTTTTGTATACCTAGTTGTGTCTCAATTTTCAAGGGTTAAAGAACACTACAAGTGGTATCAGAGATCCTTCCTGAGCCAACACGCCTCCAAATTTTAGTAATTTTTTTAGGCTAGAGACGTGTTCAAGCATATTTAAATAACATTATTTATCATTCAACTATTAAAACTACAGTTCGGGAAGAATACATGCAGGAAATATAAGTGGAATGACATTGTTGGAAACCCTTGTAACCCTTGTTGATACCCCTTCGAGTATTATCACTTGATAAAACACTTGTATATATAATATTGCTTCCACATACTTTCAATTATATCAAAAGTCCACTAGGTATAGTTTAAACCAACTCTAGATTAATTAATCGATCGTCTTATTGCTATAATACACTGAGAACAACGATTAGGGAGATCACTCTCTAGTATATGGGTAGTCGGGTCGTACAACTAAGTGGATGATTGAGCCTCCTTAATTAGTGCCCTTAGATCTTTTGTTGTGTACTACTACTAGACCCCACAAGTATATTAGAGAGTTATGGCACCTCACACTCCTTTATCCCTAAGACCCTACAAACACTAGCTTCTGCAACTAACCATTGAAACTATTACATCTTAATATCTAGAAGGAATTTGGATACTTTATCACCATAGCAATAACCAGTTAAGAGTACCCCTTGCAAAATCCTTATGAGGAACCCCAAACTTCTCCATGTGCTCTATCATGTTTCTCAACACCCTGAACCTTGAGATTGATTGGCTACATTAAGCACTGCAAAGTGATTGTGCTAATTAACAGTGATGGCACCCACAATTTTATGCATAGGAGAGTGGCACATGACACCCATTTCTATGTATGTCCTATTATCACATGAGGTTGTCAAGGGTCGTATGTGTTTGTTGTTAATACCTATGTATGTACCCTTGTTTCATCTCTCCCTCTCTCTTCCGCACCACCAAGTCCTAGAATCTTTCCCTTTGACTGATAAAGTCGTTTTCTCCCTTTGTTGACGACCCGGTTTCCCTTGGTGTCTTGCTTGATCAAGTCTCCGCTCGAATCTTTTCTGTTTTTTCTCGAATAAGGAAGAGCTCTCATCATTGTTTTGTCTCCAAATACTGGTTATTTTGTTCCCTGAGCCCACAGCAGGTCGTCCAAGTCCGTGGTCTGCATAGAAGTGTCCAAACGCAGCATTCAAAAGCAACCCATTTCGGGTTGGAAATACTAACAGGCGACAAATTCAATTTTTTAGCCATAATATTTGAGCGAGAGAAAGACCAGCCATCAAATCAGCAAGATTTAGTCGTGACCATTAGATCTCATCGAAGAGAAATCGACGGTGGGGAGTCATTGTGGGGATAGAGATACAAATTAAAGTTTCCATAAGTTGTGAGCTCACAATCACTTAGGATCATTGATCTTGATAGATCAACAAATCAGCGGTGAATATTGATCCCACTATGACGAGCATCTTCGCATTGTGGGGATTGAAAAGGAAATTAAAGTATCTGCTAGTTGTGAGCCCGCAATCACTCATGGCCATTGATCTTTCAGCAGGGGACACATGTCATGTGATCTTTTCCTCCTAGAGAAAGCAAGCAAAATTTGAGTAAGTAAAAGACTCCTGAAGGCCCGAAGCCCGAACTCCCAAAATAAACCTCAGTTGTCCAAAACAAGAGGCCACGCATCACCAGATCGCTCACTTAAGGAATTTGGCACTTTGGAGAATTGCACAAGCAAGCAAAACAAAAAGGCCTGAAGCCTGAACTCTCGAAATAAATCTTGGCCATCAAAAACAAGAGGCCACGCGTCACCAGATCGCTCACTTCGAAAATTCGACACTTCAGAGAATTCCGCGAGCAAGAGATATGCATTGAAAATGCCCGAAGCCTGAACTCGCGAAGTATTTGTGAGCAGTTGATCTTCGCAACAGAAAGTAAGGTCCATCCAAGAGCGACGCATGGCAACAAAAGTGGGGCTTTACCATATCGTAGATCGTGATCAGATCAACGGCTCACATGTATTTGGCATGTCAAAATTGTGTGAGGATTAGTGGCTGGATAGAAGCCCCGGAGTCGCAAATAAAGCACCACGCGTTCTTCTCCATTGGCCGATCATGATTTGCTTTGAGAGATTTTCCTTCAGGAGTTTCGGCTTCCCCATTCCCATTTTCCTCTGAAGTAATTTATCCTGAACTCCACGGGTCTATGTCATGTGTCCTCCTCAGATCAATAGTCTAAGTTCGTTTCCAAGCTTCAACATTCATTTTGGGCCACAATGTCACTTCGGGCCCATATTACTCTGGGAGTTATACAAGATCTACATGCTTTCCCCCCCGAGCTCCAAGTGTCAAAGACACTTAGCACCCATATGTTAGAGACATGTGGCATCCATCTAGCACTGACACATGGCACTCATTTCAAGTATTTTTTGACATGTCTTCAGCCTATTTTCGAGTAAAACATGTCACCCCTCCATCTGCAACATGTCAGCATAGTGATGTCAGGCTGCCCCATCAGCTACATGAGATCATCCTCCAGGAGGTGTTCTTGTTCAAGCACCTAGATTAGCGCCATATCCACGCATGGTTTTAGTGGATCCAAGAATTGGTGGGCGGATAAACTTTAGCGGTGGCGCTAAAAGTAGCAGGGTTTCCCTGATTATGGATTCACATCATATCAACGATCACGCTTCATTGCGGGGATGGATCTTGCTCGAGTGTTAAAGTTCTTGAGTGGTCCCGCAATCGAAATCGTGGTATAGTAAAAGAGCTACGTGGCGGAAGATGGTGAATTGCAGGCTCAAAAGCGATGTGCATCCAAACCACTTATGATGGCCCCGCAATCATGTGCTTATATAACGACAAATTCAAGAGAAGCACGTGGTCGCCCCCTAGACATTAAGTCACATTCCGATCACGAGGAGGATTCAGTTAATGAAAAAGGACTAGTGGTTGAAACCTCAACTCACTCCATAAATAGAAGGCGTGGAGGGTCTGGACGTGGAGACAGAACTGTCAGCCCAAGGTACCACGATGGACGATTTTTCATGTAGTCCCATGCTGAGGTGAGTTTGCATCTAATAGGAGGATACACGCACAATATGACAAAAGAAGGCACAGACGAAAGGATTTGAATGGAGTGGCCAGATCACACTCTTGGGAGTTGTGGATTGATCTGAGTATAAATAGATCAGTTCAAGATTTTTTTATGGTCGTCAACTGGTTGAGCAGATCTCCCTACTATGTAATCTTGATGCCAGAGTTGTTCTCTAGTTATGTATATGATTTGAGACTTTCGCATTCATAGAAGTTAGTTCCTTTCATCTTCTTGTGTAAATTGTGCTGAAACACTTGGGCATGGAGGATCCAGTCGAGGGTTGTGGTTGTATTATAATGTAGGTTTGATTATAATGGAGGAGTGATCTATTCCAATAATTCCCTTTGTTATCTTATTTCCCCTTATGTTGAAATGCTCGTGCATGGAAGGATCCAGACAAGTTGTTGTAGTCGTGATCAGGGGATCAAATTTTGCTCAAATTTCAAAGTGCTCAAAATGCGAAGAAAACAGTGCCATTGCATCTGTCTCATCTTCTTGATTCCGGCGGTATATTTACTTTGTCAAATGGACTCCGTATGGAGAAGATATCGCGATCTGTTCGCCAAGCCAAACAGGCAAAAAATTAGATGCTGACTGTACCAATCCGTACAGTCCGTACAGTATGACGTGGCAGGACCGTACAGATCGTACGACCGTATAGTGGTAATGTGGCAGGTTTTTGTTGGTTGATGATTATCGAATCCGCGAGTGACACGTGTCCTGTAGCTGGCGAATGGTGTGAGGACACGTGGCCCAATCCGTGGGCGCCACGTGTCGCTCATTGTTTGGTTTATATGGTTATGTAAAATATATATGGGAGTCTGTGGGGTTCGACCCCCGGACCTCCCCCCATGTAACGCCTTCACATAACAATCCAACCACTTCACCGCCGCATGGTTCTTGTTATAACCATGTATTTTAATTTATTTAAAATGCATATTATGTATATATGGGCGGGGTCGGGCCGGGGCTTATCCCCAGCCCATGGTCGTTTGAACTATTTTTTATATGACTGTGTTGTATAATATATAGCTGCCCCATTATATATGCGCGCGATTTGAAACTTGGCTTTTGGTCGTATGCCTATTGACCATATGACCATATGTGGAGCGCTGGTAGTTGTAAAACGGATTAACCACCTTTTAGCCAAGAGCGGGGTCATATGCGCCATACGCCCAGGTGCCGAGGCGGTTAGGGGTTGGCGCGCCCTTAACCGTCCTACAGTTTGCACCGTTGCGCGGTTGCGTACGGGGCTGGGTTTTCACGCTTTAAAATGCGTGTGAGCCAGGTTCATTCAAGAAGGGTGTGTTTTGTAGATGCAAAGACAACAAGTTGAAGAGGGAGACTTCCAGGAGGCCTAACTTCTTCATTTTTCGACCGATCGAGGTGCCGAAAGAGCCCAGACAGGGGTTTTGGGACGCTGGGAAGCCATTAGAGCAGTCAGTTTGTCAGTTTGAGCATTGTAAGACATGTTTTTGAGCACTTTTTGAGCAATTAATAATAATGATCCATTGGAAGTTGGACCAAGAGATGTAGCCCAAGAGAGGGGTGAACTCCTTTATCAATTGTTGTGCTTATGTGTTTATGTTCAATGATTATGTTGTTGTCTATGTATAATTTGCATAAGTAATCCTTAAATTTATGTGTTGCAAACTGATCCTTTTGCTTTAAACACATAACATTCACTTGCAATAAGTTTTCAAGTTTTTCAAGTCTTCTTCATTTTTAGATCAAGTCATATGATAATGTAGGCTTGATTATTATGTTGTTGTGACATATTTCAGTGTCTGAATCTTGAGTTCAATAGTGCTCTTGAGCCTGAGTTTTTCTTCACCAAGTTGCTTGAAATTAGGATGCCCATGGTAGACTTGTTCACCTTTCGCACTAAGTCTTCCCTTTTCTCACCTTTAAACTCAAACCGTTGACTGAAGTTAATGAGGACCTCATTTCCCTATGCATTGCTTGTCCAGTTCTTGTGTTAAACTTTCTTGTACTGAGCTTTGTCCATTTGACCTCCACTCATAAAAGCAACATCCACAAACATTCTGATGGGTACTGGGCTTATCCTCTTGCAATCTAAGGGTGACTCACTGCTAACATTCATGTTGTCATTCGAGGAACGAATTGAAGACATTTACTTGGGATTGAACGACAAAGAAATTATGATTCTGAAGGTGCATCAGAAATCAATAACTTGGAGATTGCAACTTACACCTGGGACTCCATTGTTTCAGTTGTGTCTCCTAAAGGCCGACACACGAGGTCTACTCCACAGCTGCCCCTAGAAACACCTGAAGCACACCCAAAAAAGATTATCAAGAAAGGAAAGACCTCTCAAGAAGGCCTTTCAATTGTTGTACCAGGTGATTCTGGTAATTTACATGATTCTTCTTTTAAAACTCCAGTAGTTGCATCTAATTCTCTTGTTATACCACCTATTGGAGTTTCCAGAAGTTTAAATTTTGGAATTTTTCCTGTTGAACTCCCCCCTTATAGGCCTCATTTAGAAGAAAGTTTTGACACCCATGTTTCCCTTGAGATTGTAAAGTGGCTTAGACCTAGGAACTTAGAAGATTTTCCCACTTTGGGTTTTCCTACTCCTCCTTCTGTCAAAGTCGTTGCATTTAAAGATGGGGAAACTTATTTTCCCTTGAACCCCATATCATTCTCCTCACACACTCAATCATTTCATATTTCTCCTAGAAACACAGCTGGAGTCCTACCTACCCAAACTCCATCTCCCCCTAGTTCTCCTACAGTTCACATGTCAATGGCAGGTGCTAATCCTCCTAGAAACAGAATGGATGCCATAGTGGCTGCTAGATATGCCCCTCTTGTTTTACCTTAGCCTATGAATTCTATCCCAGTTGGAGACTACCTTAAGTACATGCCCAAGTTCACAAGGGAGGAACTCATAATTGCAGAAGAACATCTTTCATCTTTTTATAGTTATGTAGATATTCAAAACATTGCAAATGAAGATGTGTGGATAAGAGTTTTTGTATAGATCCTTGATGGTGAGGCTAGGAAATGGTTCAGGGGCTTAACTCCTAGATCTATTGATGGGATTG
This sequence comes from Picea engelmannii, assembly GCA_009831015.1. NCBI lineage: Eukaryota > Viridiplantae > Streptophyta > Pinopsida > Pinales > Pinaceae > Picea > Picea engelmannii. The sequence continues at coordinate 80,574 of ML790032.1, read as the reverse complement.
AGGCTCTGGATGATTCATTCTTAAGACATTGGGGGGATAAAAAGGATTTCCTTTCTTATATTACAGAATTTGGGTCACTTAAGAAAGGAGAGGGGGAATCTGTTTCACACTTCTCAAAGAGATTTAATAAAATGTACAATAAAATTCCCACCAAAATAAAGCCTACAGAAACCTCTACTAAGATTACTTATGCCAACACTTTTGACCCTAAGTTTTGCCTCATGTTGAGAGAAAGAAGAGCTACCTCTTTAGCTCGTATGCAAGATGCAGCCCTTGAAATAGAGTCTAATATATTGGCAACTGACAAGCTTAGGACTAAATATGATAGAGACAGAAGGAGAGGTAGGTCTGAAGCTTCAACCTCTGATTCCTTTGTTGCCCACCCTCAAGTAGATGAGTTGACAAAACTGGTAAAATCACTTTCTGTAGAAATGGAGAAATTGAAATCTGAAGGAAGGAAGAGCTATAGGAACCCCCAGAATGCTGAAAATAGGAGACACTTCAGAAGACCCAATAATGCCCCTTAGATCACCCAACGAGATCAAAGGAATAGGGATAGGGAGGATCAAAAAATCCAATGCCCTCTCCAAAATAACCTTGTTACTGATGAAGAAGGAGAGGAAGAAGATGCAAAGTCTGAAATACATTGCCTTGGTGACACCTCTTCATCCCCTCATTTAACTCAATCTGCATATGAAGAGGCTCTCCTGGGCAACCAACTAAATGAGTTGAGCAAATGGGAAAGGACCAATGACAATCCAAATATATACAACCTCATGTCCAAGAAGAAAGAGGGAAATCCTGACATTCTTGAACAACCTACTAGAACAGAACATCTTGTGAAGAAGGTGGCAGCTAGCAGCAAAGAAAAAAAGGCACAAGACCCCCAGATAGTGGTTAAGATCCCTACCCCGAAAGTTAAGGAGATTCTTAAACCTCCGTCCTCTTTTAGCTTTGAGCATGGGATTCAAAAATTTAAGATCCATGTACCTTTCTTGGAGCTAGTTAAGCATGAGGATTTCAAAAGGTACCTTTCCAAAATGTTGTAGCCTAAACCTTCATCTCATCCCACAGACTCAGTCAACCTCCAAGAGGAAAAACCAGTTGTCATATTAGAACCTTTGGTTGAGGATAGGGATGAATCCTCCCCTCCTTTCTATACATCATTGAACATTCATGATAAAGTATTGCACAATTTCTTGATGGATTCATTGGCATCTCACAACCTCATGCCTAAGACTATCATGGATGAGCTTGGGTTGGAAGTTACAAAAACCTACCATGACCTGTACTCATTTGATTCCAGGAAGGTGAAGTGTCTTGGGTTTATCAAAGACATGGTTGTCTCCTTGTTCCAATTTCCAATGAAAAGTGTGGTCATGGATATTGTGGTGGCTGATGTCCCCCCTAAGTTTCGAATGCTCTTGTTTAGATCTTGGATCAAAAGACTAGGGGGGAATTTGCATATGGATCTTTCATATGCCACCATTCCTGTGTTTGGGGGGGAACATAGAAGGCTTTATAGGGAAGCACAACTTGCTTATATTATCAGTGATGAAGCAAATCCGACCAACCACCCTATTTTTGCAATAGATATTGATTTAGGAACCAGTATGTTACAACTCATTGATACTCCTCAAACACCTATTGAAATCAGAAAGAAGCCCATTAACTCTTGTGAAGACCCTCCTCCCAATACCTTTGTTTGGAAAATGTTTTTTGATGGAGCCTCTTCTCGGGAAAGTGTTGGTGTTGGGGTAGTGTTCATTTCCCTACCCAAGAGACCATACCTCTGTCTTATAATCTTTCATTTGAAACAACAAACAATGTGGCAGAATATGAGGCACTTGTTTTGGGTTTGAGAGCTGCCAAAGACATGAAAATCGAAGAACTACCAGTATTTAGAGATGTTGAGTTGATTGTTCATGAGGTCATAAATCTGTATCAGGCTAACCACCCCAGGTTAAGGGCCTACAGAAATGAAGTCTGGGATATGATTAACAATTTCTTCTTGGATTTTAATATCTCATTTGTTCCAAGAGAGGAGAACACTATGGCAGATTCCCTGGTTGTCTCAGCAAGTAATTTATAGGTCCCTTTGCCCCCCAAACTCAAGTATAATGTGGAAGTAAAGTATAGACCCTCTATTCCTAACAATGTCAAACATTGGAAGGTCTTTGAGGATGATATTGAGATAAAAAGTTTCTTGAGACTGTGGATGAATTTTCTTATTTGCATATTGATCAGGATCGGGATTCTGAAGAAAGCCCTCATGTTGATGTTTTTCTTAATAAAATTGTTGACCATCATATTGTTCAGTTGCCTAGTAAGCATATTCCAAAGGGACTAGTACCTTTGGAGAGATTGTTTGACATAAATGATGTTGTTGTAAAGGTTAAAGGCTTGACTGAAAATGCTCATGTGAATGAATGCAATTTAGGAACAGAGGAAGACCCAAAATATGTCAAATTGTCTAGCAGTTTGTCAAAGGAGCAAAGGGTTGAGTATGTCAATCTCTTGAAAGAGTTTACTGCTGTGTTTTCCTGGAAATATGAATATTTGAGAACATATGACACCAACATTATTGAGCATAAGATCCCTTTGAAAGAAGAGGCCAAGCCTTTTAGGCAAAAACTCAGACAGATAAATCCCATGTTGTTGCCTATTATGGAAAAGGAAGTGAAAAAGTTTTTGGAAGCCCATATCATCATCCCTTTGAGATATTCAGAATGGGTAACTAACCTAGTGCCTATGAGGATGAAAAATGGGGAAATCAGATTATGTGTTGATTTCAGGAATTTGAACAGAAGCTCCAACAAGGATAACTGCCCCTTGCCAAAGATGGAGTACATTTTGCAGAGAGTGACTGGTTCATCCAGGATGTCCATGATTGATGTCTTCTCTGGCTACAATCAGATCTTTGTCTTGCCTGAAGATAGAGAGAAGACAACCTTCAGTACTCCTTGGGGTACATTCATGTATGCAAAAATGTCCTTTGGATTGATGAATGCATGAGCAACCTTCCAATGAGCCATGGACATTGCCTTTATTAGGGAGAAAGACAAATTCATAGTCATCTATTTGGATGACATTACAGTGTTCTCAAAGTCTGATAAAGTGTGTTGTCATCATTTGAAGAAGGTCTTCCCGAAATGCAGAAGGTTTGGTCTCTCCCACAATCCTAAGAAATCTTTGTTTTCTATGGAGGAGGGAAAATTATTGGGGCATATTATGTCACCATAAGGAGTAAGAATTGATCCAAGAAGAGTAGAGGCCATCCATTCCTTATCTTTTCCCAGATCTAAGAAAGAGGTTCAATCTTTCTTAGGTAAAATCAATTTTATGAGAAGATTCATTTCTAATTTTGCTGAGTTGGTTAAGCACATTACATCCATGCTTAGAAAAGTAAATGAGGTGAAGTGGAATTTTGAAGCTCGATATTATTTTGACAAAATAAAAAAGGATTTGACTAAAGCACTTGTGCTCATCAACCCTAACTATTCTAAGGAATTTCTGATATTTTCTTTTACCTCATGTGATACATTGGTTGTTGTTTTGCTGGAGAAAAATACAGAGGGGTTAGAACAACCTATTTCCTTTTTCCACAGAGCATTGAGGGATGCAAAAATGAGATATGATATCATGGAGAAGCAAGCATATGATTTGGTCGAAGCCCTCAAGGCATTCAAAATATATGTTTTGTATTCAAAGATTATTCAATATGTCCCCTCAGCCTCAGTAAAGGAGATATTGATCCAGCTTGACATAGATGGGAGGAGAAGCAAATGCATTGCCAAAATTTTGGAGTTCGACCTGGAAATAAAGTCCACTAAATTGATAGAAGGCCAAGGTTTATCCTGGCTGCTGGCTGAATCAAAATGCAAGGCTTTAGGGGTTAATTTCATGAACATAAACTCAAAAAATCAGCAAACTGAGAATGTTGATGAAGACTCTCATGTCAGCCTGGACTTAGCAGTGTGCACCTGGTATAAAGACATCATATATTTTCTATAGAAGTTGAGGCCTTCTGATGGTTTGGACAAAAACAAGGTAAGAGCTTTGAAACTCAAAGCAATCAAATATTGTCCCATCGATTAGGTTGTGTACTAGAAGGATCCTCTGGGAGTTCTGTTAAGATGTCTAAACCCACAGGAAGCCCAAAGAGCTATGACTAATTTTCATGACATCTTATGTGGGGGGCATCATTTTTGGAGGACCACAGCTTATAAAATCCTTAGATCTGGGTATTTCTTACCTAGCCTTTTTACTAATGTTTGTGCAAATATTAGAGCTTGTGTCAGATACCAAAAGTTTTCTGGAAAGCAACATCTCAAATCTTAGCCTTTGAAACCTGTGGTGGTTTATGGACCTTTTCAGCAGTGGGGTCTTGACTTCATTGGAGAAATCCATCCAGGCTTAGGTGGTCAACACATGTGAATTTTGACTGCCACTGATTATTTCACCAAATGGATAGAAGCCATCCCTACAAGGAATGCCTCCCACAAGGTAATCATTAGATTCCTTGAAGATATCATGTCCAGATTTTGTTGCCCAAGCAGGGTTGTTACTCACAATGTTGCATCCTTCAAAGCTGAACCATTAATCAATTTTTGTAAGCAGTATGGGATTACATCAATCCGTTCTACTTCCTACTACCCCCAAGGAAATGGTTTCGCAGAGTCCTCTATCAAAAGCCTCATCAAGATCATTAAGAAATTGTTAGAAGACAACAAGAAAGCTTGGGAATCAAAGTTGAAATATGCCTTATGGGTTGATAGAGTTACAACAAAAAGGTCACTTGGCATTTCCTTTTTTCAGCTTGTGTATGGGGTTGAGGCTATTTTTCCTACTCAACTCACCTTTCCTGTGGTGAAGTTCTTTTAGGACTACCAAGGAGAACCCGATGATATGGTCAGGAGAATACTGCAACTGGTAGAAGTACAACAGACATGGAAAAGCTACTTGATAAACTGCAGGATCATCAGCAGAAAATAAAACGAGCCTTTGACAAGAGGGCAAGCAAGGAATATTTCCAGCTGGGGGATCTGGTTCTCAAGTGGGATGCCCCCAAGCAAGACAAAGGCAAACATAGTAAATTCAAAGCCTTATGGATTGGTCCCTTCAAGATCTCTGAGGTATTTTAAAACAACACTTATAAATTGCAGAACTTGGAGGATTCTGAAGTTTTTGGTGGCTCTGTCAATGGGAACTTTCTGAAAAAGTATTTTGTTTAGGCCATGATAGGAATTCCACCATTGTAATTACCACTTCCTTTTTATTTACATTTTGAATAAGAGACTCCATAACCCAAAACTAAAGCACTAAAACTGCGTGTTCTTAGCAAGTCACAGGGAGCATACCATCCCCTGTGGAGCCAATGTTATCACATGAGGTTGTCAAGGGTCATATGTGTTTGTTGATAATACATATGTCTGTACCCTTTTTTCATCTCTCCCTCTCTCTTCCGCACCACCAAGTCCTAGAATATTTCCCTCTGACTAATAAAGTTGTTTTCCCCCTTTGTTGACGACCTAGTTTCCTTTGGTGTCTTGCCTAATCAAGTCTCGGCCTGAAGATTTTCTATTTTTTGTAGAAGAAGGACGAGCTCTCATCATCATTTTGTCTCGAAATACTGGTCATTTTGCTTCTTGATCCCGCAGCAGGTAGTCCAAGTTCATGGTCTGCACAAAAACGTCCAAACGCAGCATTCAAAAGCAGCCCATTTCGGGTTGGAAATACTGAGAGGCGACGGATTCAATTTTCAGTTGTAAGATCTGAGTGAGAGAAAGATCGGCCGTCAAATCAGCAATATTTAGTCACGATGATCATATCTCATCGGAGAGAAATCGACTGTGGGGAATCATTACGGGGATCGAGATACGAATTAAAGTTTCCATAAGTTGTGAGCCCACAATTGCTCAAGATCATCGATCTTGCTAGATCAACGGTGTAGATTGATCCCACTATGACGAGCATCTTCGCATTGCGGGGATTAGAAAGGAAATTAAAGTATTTGCTAGTTGTGAGCCTGCAATCGCTCGTGGCCATTGATCTTTCAGCAGAAGACACATGTCGGGCGATCTTGTCCTCTGGGATAAAGAAAGAAGAAGTTGAGTAAGTAAAATACTCTCGAAGGCCAAAAGCCCGAACTCTTGAAATAAATCTCGGTCGTCCAAAACAAGAGGCCACACGTCACCAGATCCCTCACTTTAAGAATTCGGCACTTCGGAGAATTGAGTGAGCAAGCAGAAGAAAAAGGCTCAAAGCCTAAACTCCCAAAATAAATCTTGGCCATCCAAAACAAGAGGCCACACGTCACCAGATTGCTCACTTCGGGAATTTGGCACTTCGGAGGATTGTAAGAGCTATACATTGAAAAGGCCCGAAGCCCAAACTCCTGAAGTATTTGTGATCTGTTGATCTATGCATCAGGAAGCAGGGTCCATCCAAGAGTGGTGCATGGCAACAAAAGTGGGGCTTTCCTAAATCATAGATCGCGATCAGATCAATGGCTCGTGTGTATTCGACATGTCAAAATTGCGTGAGGATTAGTGGTTGGGTAGAAGCCCCTGTGTCGCAGATCAAACACCACGTGTCCTTCTCCATTGGATGATCATGATTTACTTTGAGACTTCGGGATTTTGGGGCTTCCCCATTCCCGTTTTCCTCCGAAGTAATTTCTCCCAAAGTCCACAGGTCTATGTCGCGTGTCCTCCTCAGGTCAATGGTCACGGTTCGTTTCCAAGATTCAACATTAATTTTAGGTCACCATGTAACTCCAGGCATGTATTAGTCTGGGAGTTATACAAGATCTACATGCTCCCCCCCTCCCCCCCGATCTCCAAGCGTTGAAGACACTTGGCACCCATCGGTTAGAGACACGTGGCATCCATCTAGCGCTGACACATGGCACTCATTTCAAGAATTTTTGGACATGTCTTCAGCCTATTTTCAAGTAACACATGTCACCCCTTCATCCGCGACATGTCAGCATAGTGACGTCAGGCCACCTTGTCAACTGCGAGAGATCATCCTCCAGGAGGTGTTCTTGTTCAAGCGCCAATATTAGTGCCATCTCCACGTGTGGTTTTAATGGATCCAAGAATTGGTGGGTGGATAGACTTTAGCAGTGGCGCTAAAAGTAGCATGGTTTCACAGATTATGGATTCGCGTCAGATCAATGATCACGCTTCATTGTGGGGACGCAACTTTCTCGAGCGTTAAAGTTCTTGAGTGGTCCCGCAATTGAAATCGTGGTATAGTAAAAGAGCTACATGGAGGAAGATGGTGAATTGCGGGATCAAAAGCGGTGTGCATCCAAATCGCTTATGACGGCCCTGCAATCACGTGGTTATATAACGATAAATTCGATAGAAGCATGTGGTCACCCCTAGATGTTAAGCCACGTTTCGATCCCGATGAGGATTCAGTCAATGAAAAAGGAGTGGTGGTTGAAACCTCGACTTACTCCATAAATAGAAGACGTGGAGGGTCTGGACGTGGAGACAGAACTGTCAGCTCGAGGTACCATGATGGACGATTTTTCCTGCAGGCCCATGTTGAGCTGAGTTTACGTCTGACAGGAGGATACACACACAGTTTGATAGAAGAAGGCGCAGATGAAATGCTTTGAATGGAGTGGCCAAATCATACTCCTTGGAGTTGTGGACTGATCTGAGTATAAATAGATCAGGTCAAGATTTTGTTATGGTCGTCAACTGGTTGAGCAGAGCTCCCTACTATGTAATTTTGATGCCAGAGTTGTTCTTTGGTTATGTATATGATTTGAGACTTTCGCATTAATAGAAGTCAGTTCCTTTCATCTTCTTGTGTAAACTGTGTTGAAACACTCGGGCATGGAGGATCCAGTCGAGGGTTGTGGTTGTATTGTAATGTAGGTTTGATTATAATGGAGCAGTGACCTATTCCAGTATTTCCCTTTGTTATCTTATTTCCCCTTATGCTGAAATGCTCGTGCATAGAAGGATCCACACGAGTTGTTGTAGTTGTATGATAATGTAGGTTTGATTACTATGTTGTTGTGACATATTTCAGTGTATGAATCTTGAGTTCAAGAGTGCTCTTGAGCTTGAGTTTTCTTCACCAAGCTGCTTGAAAGTCGGATGCCCATGGCAGACTTGTTTACCTTTCTCACTAAGTATTCCCTATGCTCACCTTTAAACTCAAACCACTAACTGAAGTTAATGAGGACCTTATTTCCCTATGCATTGCTTGTCAAGTTCCCATGTTAAACTTTCTTGTAGTTAGCTATGTCCATTTGACCTCCACTCATAAAACAAACATCCACAAACATTTTGATGGGTATTGGGCTTATCCTCTTGCAATCTGAGGGTGACTCTTAGTGCTAACATGTCCCATATCTAATTTTTATATTATGATCACCAATGGTGGTACAATGAAATTTTGGGGACGATGTTAAAATGTGAAACTACAAATGGTGAGTATCATCTCAAAACTTGCATGTTTACTATTGAAATGGGAAGTTGTGATATAGTTCCTAAGGAAAAATGGTTACTCACTTTGGCACCACTCACTGTGGATTTCAAATAGTTACACATTATCTTCACACAAGAATAGAATAAACATGCCCTCAAGGAGATTACATATGGTTCCCCTAAAATTATCTCCTCTCATCATATAGAGAATTCATTCAAGAAAGGCCACTCAGGTTTTATTACACAATTCATTGCCATACAAGTATTCGACACAATATCACAAGAGATTCACCTTGATTTACAACTAGTTTTCAACAGGTATTTGAAATGTCACAAGGTTTACCACCTTCATGTGGGGAAAATGACCATGGTATTCCCCTCTTCCTAGGTATTTGATCACCCAATGTGCATCCTTATCAATACCATTTTGCACAAAAAATGAAATTGAAAATATCATTCAAGAATTGTTGGAGGCGGGAGTCATATGTCCCAATACTAGCCCTTAGTCATCATCGATGGTCATGGTATTAAAGAAGGAAGGTACTTGGCACATGTGTCCTGATTTTCAGGCTCTCAATAAGTTCACCATCGTGGACAAATTTTATATCCCAATTATTGATGATCTCTTGGATGAACTCCATGGAGCCAAGTTTTTCACTAAGCTTGACCTTTGTTCTCGCTACCACCAGATTGGGATGAATGAGGCAAACATCCCCAAGACAACTTTCCATACACATGAAGGCCATTATGAGATTTTAGTGATGCCTTTTGGTCTTTTCAATCATCAACCTTCCAGAGCCCCGTAAATAGTATCTTTTGACACTTCATATTCAATTTTGTGCTACTATTCTTTGATGATATATTGATCTACAACATAAAATGGGAATACCACATATAGCATGTTAATAGAGACTTGCAACTCATACAATACCACCAACTATTTGTAAAACACTCCAATTGTTCTTTTGGGGCTTCAAAGGTTGAATATTTGGGTTGCATTGTAAGTCAGGTGAGCGTACAAGTTGATCCCAAGAAATTCATGGCTATGCAAGATTGGATCCATCCCAAAAAACTGAAGAGCTTGTGTGGATTCTTAGGCCTTAAAAGGCTACTACAAGAAGTTTTTGAAAATTAATTATGGAAACATGATTTCTTTCTTAGCCTCGTTGCTAAAAAAGAATACCTTTGTTTGGATTGAGGCCATTGAACAAGCCTTCTCAACTTTAAAGGATGCCATGTGCATGACTCTAGTATTAGTAGTGCCATATTTTACCAAGACTTTTGTCTTGGAATTTGATGTATTAGACAAAGGTCTTGGCACTGTATTAATGAAAGAAGGGCACCCTTTAACAATCACCAGTAAGAAGTTATGTAGCAACAAATAAGGTAAATCCACATATGAGAATGAGATGATGGCCATCCTGTATATAGTAGAGATATGGTGCCCATACCTCATAGGGCTATGTTTCTAAATCAAGAATAACCATCACAATCTATAGTATTTTTTCGAACAAAGGTTATCCTCAACATAAGAACATAAGTGGGCCACCAAGATACTAGGGTATGATTATGAGATTATCTATAAGACATGTAAATACAATATGGTAGTTGATTCATTATCCTGAAAATTTGAGGATGATGGATCCCTCCTTGCCTTATCTTTACCCTTTCCAAGTTGGCTTGAGGAAGCCCGCTAAGAATGGTTGGAAAATGACAGTATCATTCAACTCCTCCATAGGCTTCATGAAGATCCCAACCCTCCTAATGGGTATATATGGAAGCTAGATACATTTTGATATAAAATATGCATTGTTTAGTAAAGAATTGTTTCTTAAAACAAAGAATATTAGAGGAATTTCATTCATCGCTTACAATAGGTCAATTTGGATTTCATAAAACATATGAACAAATTTAGTGCTCGTTCTTTTGGGAAGGCACAAAAACTGAAACCTAGGATTTTAGGAAACTTGTGACACTTGCGAAAGAAACAAAGGGGAGACATTAAAGATACTAGGGGCATTGCAATTTCTATTGACCCCAACACAAATATGAGCTGACATCACTATGGATTTTATAGTGGGACTTCCAAGGGTGGGAAACAAATCCATGGTCATAGAGGTAGTCGATCATCTCTCCAAATATGATCATTTTTATGCCCTACCACATCCATTTACCCCCTCATTAGTTGCCCAAGTCTTCCTTGATCATATTTTTAAGTTATATGGCATACCCGCTTCCATTGTCTCAAATCAAGACCCTACCTTCACTAGCAAATTTTGGCATAAGTTGTTTAAACTATAGGGTACCCAACTTAAAACAAGAACTGCATATCACCCCCAAAGAGATGATTAAACTGAAGTGGTCAACAAGTCCCTAGAAACCTATTTAAGATGCTTTGCCTCAGAAAAACCACTCTAATGGGCACAATGGCTTCCCCTTGAAAAATGGTGGTACAACACTTCTTATCATAGAGCTACCAAAATCACCCATATGAAGCGGTTTTTGGCCAAAGGACAATTTGGTTATGGCTCAAAATAGAATGAAACAACAAGCGGACCAACATCAATCAAAATGTGCTTTTGCAACATGGGTTCAGGTGTTTCTTTGCCTTCAACCCTATAAACAAAGATCACTCAAAGAAAAAACACCTAAAAATCTAGCATCCAAGTTCCATGGACTCTATGAGATCATCTAGCACATTGGACAAGTGGCCGACAAACTGGATCTTCCATCCCACTATAAGATTCATCCAAAATTTCATGTGTCTTGTCTAAAGAAGGTCATGAGACCAAAGAGCCAGGTACAAACCAACTTACAAAAACTTGATGAAAAATGATGCATTTGGATTTAACTGGAAGCAATATTAAATACCAATGAGCAACAATTGTGCTAGTGCATGATCAGTGAAGTATTGATCCAGTGGAACGACATGCCACTTGAAGATGCAATATAGGAACTAGACATGATCCTGCAAAAATTTCCTCGTCTTTAACCTTGAGTACAATGTTGCTTTCAAACGGGGAGGGCATGTTAGGGTCCTACCCTAACCTCTCTACTCTAGACTACCTAGGAGTTATTTGATTGTCATATACAACCATCGTCTTCGAATAAGACCCATTGGATAGTAGTGGATAATTATTTAATCTAAAATGATCCATTTTATAAGGCCCACTAGGCAGTTGGTACCCATTAGTGACAGGACCACAAGTAATTAGAGCTTTTGCTATGGAAAAACTTTTTAAAGAGATAAGAGACCATGGAATGTATTGTTTTGTGTTGTGTATTTGAACCCTTACTCAGTGAAAGGTTGCCCCACCTTAAGAGGTAAGTGAACATTATTTTCCTTCTTTGTATTATCAATATACAAGGGTATCTTTACATATTTTTTCGTATTGTCTCGTGTTTCTCGTTATTTTACAATTATATTTTATGTATACCTAGTTGAGTTTCAATTTTCAAGGGTTAAGGAACACTACAGTCTCTACACCGACCGTGGAAAATGATCAACAACCATGATTGAATATGGTCTGCCATGGTTGACAAGGTCAACATATCCAACAATGGTTAAGCATGGTCAATATGGTCAATAAGGGGGAGGGGTAGAGGGTTAATGGGTTATTAGGTAAGGATATTTTTCGGGTGATGGGATTATCATGCTATGTAGTTCATAGTTTAATGGTATATAAGTGGGCATGCCTGTAATGGGGGAAGTGGGCTAGGGGTCAATGGGGCCAATATGGTGAATGTGGTCTATATATTCCTCATGGTAAACATGGTTCCACCATGGTCAACAATGATTGATATGGTCATTGGTGGTTAAACATTAGTAAGTTACTCATTTAAGTGGGTTAGGGGATTAGAGCGGATTGGGTGGTTAGTGGGCTAGTTGGTGGGTCAAGGGTAGGTAGCTAGTTGTGATAGGAGATTGATGCTGGCATGGGTTTATTGTTAGAATTAATAAGGTATTAAGTAGTGATTGCATGCAGGGTCATGGGGGTTATGGGTTAAAGTGTATTAGGTGATTAGTGTATTCAGGTTCAAAGTATGTTAGGGGCTCAATATACTAGGGGGTTACTGTATTTGGGGTCATAGTGTATTAGGGGGTTAGTGTCTTCAGGATCACAATGTGTAAGGGGGGTGATTCTATCAAGGGGTTTGAATATTTTGGGGTCAATGTGCATGGGGTCATAGTGTGTTTAGGGAGTAATTATGTAAGGGTTCATAAAGATCAAGGGGTATACTAGTGTCGTAGTAGTTAGGGGTGATTATGTTAGAGATCACAAGGGTTTGGAGGTATAGTGTGTATAATACATAATATTTATAAGTATCGTTGAGTTAAGGGGTTTCCTTGTTTGGGACTAACAAAGTGTCAAAGGATGATTGTGTTAAGGGTCATAGCCTTACTTATATAGGAGGATTAGTAACTATAATACCTTGGTTTTGACCCTTGAAATTTATTGGATCATGTTATGTATAAATTGTAAATGCACGGTTTTGATGACGGGAGTTGAGCCATGTGAACTTAAATAAGTGACCCCATATGTAAATGATGTAAATATGCCTATTATGGATTCCTAGTGTGGAGCTCAAGGCCAAGGCTCGACTAGTAAATGGCTAGGCATGCAGATAATGTATATATACTTATGCGGACAAGATAAAGAATTAGATAAACAAATGACATGTAATAACAAAGGTTGAGCATGAACATTAAGGATCTTACTAAACACAACTCCCATGGATAAGATTAACATCATAAGAAATGCAAAAAATATGAAATGAGAGACATAGAGACATAATGTATAGAGGCTAAATCCCAATGTGGGTAAACATCCACTCTAAACAACTCCTCGTTCATTACAAAAAACCTCATTATAACATCCTCGATCTAAGAGACCTCTTAAAAATGGAGTTCAAATGGGATCCATAAACTGAAAAAACTACATGGATGGTCTAACCTAAGGACCCATAGTGTCCAATCCAACAACCAAGACCATAAGCCACCATTCACCTCAAGATTCAAGACCAATGATGCCTAATTTTATAGTAACTAGGAGAAACCTAGACCATTAGTCATAGGGCACAATCAAGGGTGGATATTGACCAATACTTAAATATGGATAACAATGTAAGCAATGAGCCCATCAGGAGATAAGGGATAAGTGGTGGATAAGAATGACCTACTAGTGTAAGTCATCATTACCCAATAGACAAGTCACCGCCAAATAGCTCAAAAACTCATGTACAATGTTACAAAAGTCTAGTGAGGCCTAATTACATGTATACATGACTCACTAATGATGTTATAATCATCATCATCATAGCATTGAGTAGACCACATTAAAAAACATTCTAACATTCCCCCTTGACGTTGACTAGAGGAATGAGCACTTGAGTAGATGGTAGAGTTGAGAAAGACAACATCACATTAACATTCCCCCTAATGACAACTTCAAGTATCCTTAAAAAGTTGCAAAGATAAATGAGTTTTGCTTATGTCAAGGATACATTGTTAAGAGGAACAATGTAGAAAACCATCGATAAGATGCAATCATATCCTTAATAAGTTTCAAAGATAAGACACTTGCTATTATAAAGACTCAATGCATAAATGACCAATAATGATAATATCAATCTATTAATGATAAAGTTCTAAGCAACTCAATATAGAGTAATAATCTGTAGAACCAATATATCTGCAAACACTTCGTAAAAGGGATGCAAGAAATAACCTCAAGGGAAAAGGATTGAATCATCCAACAAGACATGAAAAATAGCAGAAGAGGAAGTTGAATGCGATATGACGGGATAAAAGTGTCGACGATCAATTGGAGTGATTCAATCGAGAACCTAAACGTAATATCACAATGATCATTAAGTCCAACAAGTGCTCAAATATGTAACACATGCAACATGCTAAAACAAAGGACCAAACAACTCTGCCATTGAAGAAACTATCTCGGAAAGACTACTCTCATAGTCAAACAAAGGAGAAATATGGTAATTGTTATCCCCAATAATCATATGTTTGAATCAACATATAATGATATAATATTTGCACATAGTACCCAATTTTATGCACTCAAAATGACGTCCATATCAACTAGTTATGACCATTTTAAGTTCCAAAAATGAGGTATGGCCTTGGGTTTTGGAGAACAAATGAAAATCACTATCATTAAACAAAAAAATTGACCGAAGATTTTTTTTTTTCACTATTTAGATAACTCAAAAATATACACCTTTCAAAAAATGACATCAAAAAAGGAACTTGATTAGATGAAGTTAGGCAATTCTAAAAATTGGTTTTGCAAAACAAATTGCAATACCCATAGGCCAGTTTGAAAAAGTCATATCTAGGGAAAATCAAAACTAATTTTGACAAAACAAGATGTGATCTTGGCTTGTTGGACCATTTTGGATGCATTGGTATCATCAAAATTTCTGGGAAATGATTCAAAATGTCAAATATAGAGATCTACAACTAATACCTCCAAAAAAATGGGCAAATTGAAATGCCCAGATTTGAAGCATACAATTGCTAAATTACACAACAAAAGTTGATATAAACTAAATCAACCACTTTGGATATAATAGAACCATTATTTTTTCTAAAAATGTTCATTTCTTACCGAAATGGAACATGCATTTTGGATCTATAGTTGTAGATCTACGAAAAAAATCGAATCTAAAGATCTAAGTTCACATGGCTCAACTCCCATAATTGAATCTAAAGATCTAAATCACTAAATCAATATATATATATATATATATATATATATATATATATATATATATATATATATATATATATATATATATATATATATATATATATATATATATATATATATATATATTGATTTAGTGATTTAGATCTTTAGATTCAATTATGGGAGTTGAGCCATGTGAACTTAAATAAGTGACCCCATATGTAAATGATGTAAATATGCCTATTATGGATTCCTAGTGTGGAGCTCAAGGCCAAGGCTCGACTAGTAAATGGCTAGGCATGTAGATGATGTATATATACTTATGCGGACATGATAAAGAATTAGATAAACAAATGACATGTAATAACAAAGGTTGAGCATGAACATTAAGGATCTAACCAAACACAACTCCCATGGATAAGATTAACATCATAAGAAATGCAAAAAATATGAAATGAGAGACATAAAAACAAGATGTATAGAGGTTAAATCCCATGGTGGGTAAACATCCACTCTAAACAATTCCTCGTTCATTACAAAAAACCTCATTACAACAACCTCGATCTAAGAGACCTCTCAAAAATGGAGTTCAAATGGGATCCATAAACCGACAAAACTACATGGATGGTCTAACCTAAGCACCCATAGGGTCCAATCCAACAACCAAGACCATAAGCCACCATTCACCTCAAGATTCAAGACCAAGGAGTCCTAATTTTATAGTAACTAGGAGAAACCTAGACCATTAATCATAGGGCACAATCAAGGGTGGAGATTGACTAATACTTAAATATGGATAACAATGTAAGCAATGAGCCCATCAAGAGATAAGGGATAAGTGGTGGATAAGAATGACCTAGAAGTATAGGTCATCATTACCCAATAGACAAGTCACTGCCAAATAGCTCAAAAACTCATGTACAATGTTACAAAAGTCTAGTGAGGCCTAATTACATGTATACATGACTCACTAATGATGTTATAATGATCATCATTATGGCATTGAGTAGACCACATTAAAAAACATTCTAACATTCCCCCTTGATGTTGACTAGAGGAATGAGCACTTGAGTAGATGGTAGAGTTGAGAAAGACAACATCACATTAACATCCCCCCTAATGACAACTTCAAGTATCCTTAAAAAGTTGCAAAGATAAATGAGCTTTGCTTATGTCAAAGATACATTGTTGAGAGGAACAATGTAGAAAACCATCCATAAGATGCAATCATATCCTTAATACGTTTCAAAGACAAGACACTTGCTATTATAAAGACTCAATGCATAAATGACCAATAATGATAAGATCAATCTATTAATGATGAAGTTTTAAGCAACTTAATATAGAGTAATAATCTGCAAAACCAATATATCTGCAAACACTTCGCAAAAGGATTGCAAGAAATAACCTCAAGGGAAAAGGATTGAATCATCCAACAAGACAAGAAAAATAGTAGAAGAGGAAGTTGAATGCGATATGACATGCTAAAAGTGTCGACGATCAATTGGAGTGATTCAATCGAGAACCTAAACGTAATATCACAATGATCATTAAGTCTGGCAACAAGTGCTCAAATATGCAACACGTGCAACATGCTAAAACAAAGGACCAAACAACTTTATCGTTGAAGAAACTATGTCAGAAAGACTGTTCTCATAGTCAAACAAAGGAGAAATATGGCAATTGTTATCCCCAATAATCATATGTTTGAATCAACATATAATGATATAATATTTGCACATAGTACCCAATTTTATGCACTTAAAATGAAAATTGCACTCAAAATGACGTCCATATCAACTAGTTATGACCATTTTAAGTTCCAAAAATGAGGTATGGCCTCGGGTTTTGTGGAACAAATGAAAATCACTATCATTAAACAAAAAAATTGACCAAAGAATTTTTTTCACTATTTAGATAACTCAAAAATATACACCTTTAAAAAAATGACATCAAAAAAGGACTTGATTAGATGAAGTTAGGGAGTTCTAAAAATTGGTTTTGCAAAACAAATTACAATACCCATAGGCCAATTTGAAAAAGTCATATCTAGGGCAAATCAAAACTAATTTTGACAAAACAAGATGTGATCTTGGCTTGTTGGACCATTTTGGATGCATTGGTATCATCAAAATTTATGGGGAATGATTCAAAATGTCAAATCTAGAGATCTACAACTAATACCTCCAAAAAAATGGGCAAATTGAAATGCCCAGATTTGAAGCATACAATTGCTAAATTACATAAAACAAAAGTTGATATAAACTAAATCAACCACTTTGGATATAATAGAACCATTATTTTTTCTAAAAATGTTCATTTCTTACCAAAATGGAACATGCATTTTGGATCTATAGTTGTAGATCTACAAAAAAAATCGAATCTAAAGATCTAAATCACTAAATCAACACACACACACACACACACACACACACACATATATATATATATATAGGTTCTGTGGCTAGTTTTTCCCTGGTGGCAGAACCCTTACTCTCCTACTGCCTGGGCGCGGTTTTTCCTGCGTCCTCCTTCGCACTGAAGTCATCTTCTCCCTAGTGTTTCTCCCCATTTCAGAGTCTTTATTTCTCGGTTTATTCCTGTAGGGCAGATCCTTTCCTCCCATTGTTTTTCTTTGTGCGCGAATCGAGCTCTCTCTAGTAGGTGGCAGTGGTTCGTAGTTTCTTGCAATAACTTCTCCTGGTGATGTTGCATCTTCGCCCTGGGCCTTTTGCTTGCTCAAATTGCGTCTTTGTGCCGGGATATGTTCGTCCTTTGGGTGGTGTTGCAGTTTTGGTGCTTACATCCTCCGATTTGGGTTGCAGTTTTCTTGTGGGTGCGTCTGTGGGGGTGTCACCTGGTTTTCTTTTCTCAAATTCGTGTCTTTCACAGAGAGGCTGGTCGTTCATCCTTCGTGGGTGCGTGGATCTGGGGTTGGGTCCTGGTGTTGGTTCTTCCATTTTTTTCTGCTCCTGGTTCGCAGTTCCTCTCTCGAGTTTCTCTGGTTTTTCAGGGTTCAATGTATGCTTATATCTGGCTCCTATTGGTGGTTATCGATGTGTTTTTTTCCTCCACCTGGCGGGGTTAAGCCAAAGCTTTGAGGTCCTATCTTGGGCATGCGGTGTTGAAGTTTGGCACTTTGAGGTCCTTTTGAGAGGGTGTGCAACTCCTGGTCTTTTGTTGTTCAATGTCTCCATCGACATTGTTGCTTTATGGTTCTGTTGATCTGAGGGTTTCATACCACTCTGACCTGGTCCTTCCAGCGACCTGGGTATGTTGGGATTGCATATTTGGGGTTATGCCTATCACGGTATCTCTAGTTTGGGGTTTTTTTGGGCCTAGACGGTGTTTCTTCCCAATTCTTGTTTCTATATTTTCTTTATGGCATACAAGATAGTTTTTTTGTCCCTTGTGGATCTTTCTACCCATGATTGGGTCATGCGAAATGCACCTACATAATGTAATGTGGTCCTCTTCGGATGAATAGAATTATGCTTTTTTCCGTGGAAAAAATAAATAAAAAATAAATAAATATATATATATATATATATATATGATCATGTAGATGGGGCTTGAAAGCTTTCTTGCAACCAAATTAAGGTAAGGAAACAATAGTAAGAGAGGTAGGTGATCTGGATTATTTTGAGAACGACATGAAGACAAAAATATAACCGACATATAACAAGGAAATACACAGAGATAATGGGGAGAACACAAAAATATAGTGAAACCCAACTATTGTTAATGAACAAGAGAGAGAAAAACATTGTAGAACAAGAACTGACAGAATGGGATAGCTTGTCTCTGAAAAGAAAGAGATGTTGGCTACGCTTCATTTGCAACAAGCTTTACATCACACTCCATTTCCTGCTTAAAGGGCCTCCTTCACCAAAATTATATATGAGAGAGTGAGATGAGAACAATTCCCATGATGCATGTGGGATAAATGGGACTAAGTTTATAAAATGCCACAAGCATGTAAAACACTAGGACTTCTCGGGCAGTCACCCATCCTAGTACTACTCTAGCCTAAGCGCGCTTAACTGCAGAGTTATAATGGGATCTGGTGCATTAACGCTATGTTGTAGGCATGTACATAAGACCCCTAGAAAATCATTAAATGATGTCAATAATTAACAAATGAAGATGACATTAAATTCCATTCCCCATAAAAAGGGTGAATATCATGGTTTATCAAAACCACAGGCTCAAAATGGTGATTCAGTGGAAGAGGTGGATGGCCATTGAGATTCATCTGGATCATTCCTCCCCCCTTAGGAAGCAATGGTCCCCATCGCATCAAGTTCCCTTGGGAGACGGGGAGACTTTTTCTAAATCTTAAGCTTGGTGCATTGCTTTCCTTGTTGAAGAAGTTGTCCTGCTTAGCTTGAAGGATGTCATGAACCTGTTATTGGAGGGGTTGGAATAATCGAACCAATCTAGTTGCATGGTCTACCTAAGTGTGAGAGCACTCTGTTGGTGAAGATGCAACATGAAGAGTATGAAGGGTTATGTTATAACCTTGCTTGACTAGGAAGTGTGGAGGCACCCCCATAGGTGCAACAAGAACATCTTGGCACTTGTCTACAATCTTGTTGATCTGCTTCTGCTGGATAAAAAGGTCTTGGGTTGAGGCTGTAGTGGTTACAGTGTCCTTTTATTCACCTTTTGATCGGATTTTGAAGAGGCTAAATGATCCGGATTTTATGAGCAGAACGAAATGAATACAGATTATTAATAGGTGCTTAACACGAAAATAA
>ML790032.1:29637-47656 GCA_009831015.1 Picea engelmannii | reverse complement strand
CCCCCCCCCCTCTCAGTATTCCAACAATTGGTATCAGAACAGGTTCCTTTAGAATTAGTCTAACCACTCGAAGGTAGATCATGGATTGCACTAAGAATGGAGCGCCAATGTTTGATGGCCAGAATTGTACCTTCTGGAATAAAAGGATGAAAACATTTTTACAGGTACATGGATTTGTTGCCTGGAAAGTAGTGCTAGAAAGATATACAATGCCTGCCACTCCTCCAACAAACAAAGATGGAAAGAAACTTAGTGAAAACAATTCGAAGGCTAAAAGTATTGTTATGGGTAGTTTGGTTGATTAAGTATTTGTCAAAGTTATGCATTGCGATACTGCAAAGGATCTTTGGGACAATCTTCAAAATATCTACGAAGGAGATGCTAAAGTAAAAGGGGCCAAGATTTAAACCTATAGAGTAAATTTGAACAACTAAAGATAAAGGAAGATGAAAATATTGCAGCTTACTTTCTATGAATTGATGAAATAGTAAATGCTATTGAAGGATTGGGAGAAGAAATTAAAGAACCAATATTTGTTCAAAAAGTACTAAGGTTTCTTCCAATGAGATTTGATCCTAAGGTTTTAGCCCTAGAATAAAGAGAAGATCTTGCTACGTTGAGCATGGACGAGTTACATGGAATCCTTACAACTTATGAAATGAGAACATAGCATTATAATCCACCCAGGAAGGAAGCAACTTTCAAGGAATCCAAGAAGACAAAGAATAATAATCAAAAGCCAAAGTCAAACTGTATCTAGAGCGATGATTCAGAAGAAGATGAAGAAATGGTCAACTTAATAAGGATGTTTAAGAGAGGAACCGACAAGTACAAAGGTATGCTTCCCTTAATATGTTTTAATCATGGAAAAATTGGTCATTTTGCTTACAAATGTTCTCGTGCTAAGAATATAGATAGAGAAGAAGAAGAAGCTCATAAGAAAGAAAATAAATATAAAAAGGAGACAAGAAGAGAAACAAAAAGAAATTCTTCAAGAAAAGCCTTTACTCAAAGGATGATAGTTCATCATCAGATGAGGATGATGATAGGGACAATGACTCAGAAAATGTACTCGTTATGGCATTTGAAAATGATGAAGAAGACTATGAAGAAGAAGGTTAAGTGGACCTTGAAGCAGAGCTAATCAACGTCTTAAGTGAGATAAAAAGAGAAAGGGAGAAAAATAAATCACTCAAGGGAGAATTACTCAAGCTAAAAGAGGGTTCTCAAAATCCTAACTTTGAAGAAGATAAGCAGATGATTATGAATCTGAAATTCCAAGTAGAAGAAGCCAGAAGGATTGAAGAAACACTCATAGATTAGTTAGAAATAAAGGAGAAAATAAAGGAGAGCTTAGAAGCAAAAATAGTTTCACTAAGGAAGGAGCTTCAAAAGAAAGACATGCACCATAACAACACCAAAATATTGGATGAAATCGTCAACAATCAAAGGCCATACCATGACAGATCTGGAATAGGATACACTAATAAAGGTTCGAGCTCCATGACGACAGAAAATGAATCTGAACAAAGGAGTTATACATAAATCATCAGAGGTCCCATAAAGAAGGAATAATGCATGCCTTCAAGGGAGAACAGTCGGGAAATGGAAGGAACGTGAGAAGAAGATTACAGAAGAATGACACAACCTAGAAGATCCATAATTCAAAATCAGCAACCAACCATGGAAAGAACTCAAGAAGAAGATTACAAAAGAACAACACCATTCAGAAGACCTTCTACACTCGAGTACCAAAATATTTTTCTTGGTTTATGTTATTCCTGTAATAATATTGGGCACAAGGATATAAACCAAGAGCTTATGATAAGAACAAAGGAAAATATGAAGGCTACTCTAGAATTAATCATCTCAGAAAGGCTCATGAAGCGTATAACATAAACTATAACAGTTTTGGTTCATTAAGTGATGAAGTAGAATGTTATAAATGCAACAATTTTGGGCACATGGCCAAATATTGAAGGTTTACTATTCCTCCAAAGGAACCAAAGCATGATCTTAAAAGTCATGTAAAATAACCATCAATAATATGGAGAAGGAAGCAAGATAAAAATGAATATTAAAGAATGTTCCATTTCTCTACAAGCCCAAAGTAGAAGAAGTAATTGGTACGTTGATAGTGATTGTTCAAAGCATATGACAGGTGACAAGGACAGGTTTGTAACTCTGAAGAAAGAAAAAGATGGATCAATTTCATTTGGAAATGAAAACTCAACCAAAATTATAAGAAAAGGCATAGACAAGCTTGGAAGTAAAGATGTCAGGGCATAAAATGTTGTACTTGTCGAAAATATGAAGCACAATCTTCTAAGCGTGAGTCAAATGTGTGACCAAGGACACACACTTCTATTCAACTCAAAGAAATGCGAGATAAGGAAAGAAATATTAGGCAAATTGGTGGCTACAATAGTAAGGACTCCAAACAACATATACATCTTAAGTGAGATTGGAAAGGAAAGATATTGCTTGGGAAAGGAAAATGAAAGTTGGCTTTGGCATGAAAGAATGGGTCACATGAACTTTGACAATCTAGTCAAAATCAGCAGAAAGGAAGCAGGAAGAGAAATGCCTGGAATTTCAAGGCCGACCAATGCTATGTGCAAACACTACCTACATGGAAAACAAACAAGAACTTAGTTAAAAATCAAGGAATACTCTACAACAAAATCATTGGAGATTGTGCACACTTATCTATGTGAATCAATGAGAACAAAAGGGCTAAATGGTGAGCAATATTTTATGCTACTTATTGATGATTTTACAAGAATGCACGTAGTCTGCTTTCTCAAGAAAAAGTAAGAGGCATTTGAATGTTTCGGGATATTCAAAGAGATGGTTGAAAATGAGACTGGTCTGAAAATCAAGTGCTTGATATCAGACAATGGAGGTGAGTTCACGTCAAAATAATTCATGGATTTTTGTGAAAAACATGGAATAAAAAGGCATTTCTCAACAGCAAGGACACCTCAGCAAAATGGAGTTGTTGAAAGGAAGAAAAAAATTGTACTGGAAATGGCCATAACCATGTTGAAAGATTTCAATTTCAGTAATATTTTTTGGGTACAAGCAATACATACAACTATTCATATCTTGAATAGAGGAATGCTCAAAAGTAATAGTGACAAGACTCCATATGAGCTATGGAAGGGAGTACCGAAAAATGTGAAACATTTTAGAGTGTTTGGAAGCAAATGCTACATAAAAAGAGAAGATGACAGAGTTGGAAAATTTGATTCTCGAGTTAATAAAGGCATACTCGTTGGATACTCAAGCAAAAGCAAGACATACAAATGTTACAACCTAAGACTCAACATAATAGTTGAAACCATCAATGTAAAGATTGATGAAGCAAATGCATTGAAGACCAGAGAAGAGAACAAAAATTCAAAAGAATAGGAAGTGGAAGAATAACTAAAAGAACAAGAAGTAGTATAAGAACAAGAAGAGCAACAACCAAAACAAGAACAAGAAGAAGAGAAGCATCCAGAAGCAGAACAAGAAGAAAATGACCAACAAGAGCTTCAGATGCATACTAGGACACCTAACCGAAGGGTACAGAAGAATCATCCACTGGAACAAATCATTGGAGACAAAAATGAAGGAATAGAGACTAGAGGAAGCAAACATGTGCATACACCATAACAAAGATACCTAGCACTACTATCCACAGTGTTGGCAAATATTTAACACACAGCGCATGCTTGTATGTTTGTCATTGATGGCAAGTACAACAATGAAGATGGCATGAGTACAGAAAGTATGTAATAGATGGACATTATGAGAAGACGCTGCAGAGGATTGTTGGCAGATCATCGATGTCAAAATCAGAGTAAGCGAAACAAAGTAAGCTCGGGAGGAGAAGCATTTATGATCGTTGGATCCCATTCAAAATTCCTAAAAGAAGGAGGACCATCAGATCTGTTAGTAGACAAGAAGAACGCGTAGAAGAGGAGGACAGATCTCAAGCGTCAGATCTGAGGGCCAGACTCAACCATCGTTGGATCAGGGAGAACCTGCATGCTCATTAAAGTGCAAGGAGAAGTGGGCTCACAAAATCCCGAAAGAAGGAGGACTGTCCATCTTCAGGCAGGACACGTGGCGAAAGATCATCATGTCGCTGACTGAAAAGTCAAAGGAGCGGGGTTTCCTAACCTTTCGAATTCACGATATGCGAAATCGCGAAACTATCTTAGCTGTCAGATCGAGGTTTGTTCTGGACTGTTGATCTAAGCTCCATTTTGGAGTTTCGCCTATCACAACTTGGAGTAACAAGAACCTCCATCGAAGGAATCATGAGATGCGAATTCACGATGAGATCTGGACCGTAGATTCATCGAGATCATGGACTGTTGATCCCATGCCATTTCGGAGTTTCGCGAATCGTGACTTAGAGAGGCAAGAAACATAACCACCGGAATCGTGATTTAATCATAGCTGTCAGATCAAGATGTGATCTGGACCGTTGATCCAACTCCTTTTCGGAGTTTTGTGAATCACGACTTGGAGAGGCAAGAAACATAACCACAAGAACGCCAAAATCATGATATGCGAAATCACGATATGATCTAAGCCATTGAATTAAGATCAGATCTGGACTGTCGAATCAT
Organism: Picea engelmannii; assembly: GCA_009831015.1. Lineage (NCBI taxonomy): Eukaryota > Viridiplantae > Streptophyta > Pinopsida > Pinales > Pinaceae > Picea > Picea engelmannii. The sequence continues at coordinate 43,031 of ML790032.1, read as the reverse complement.
AGAACAAGTCGCTGACTTGGAGTCAACGGAGCATGGTGTGGAAACTCGCGAGATGCGAGATCGCGATAAGATCTGGACCGTCGAATCTATGGAGATCTCAACCATCGATCAAACTCAATGAAGTTTATAAACTCACGAAATATGAAGAGCCTTTTGGCACAGCCTATGGTCATCGCTGGTGGTCACGAGAAGGGAAGGAGTCAGTTCAGATAAGCTCCATTTTGGGGTTTCGGGGATCGCAACTTGGAGAGTCGAGATGCCTCATCTCCAGATTCACGAAATGCGAATTCACGAAAAGCACTTTATGCGTAAGCACTTGGTCATGACCATGGTCATATAGAGGAAGGAGCTAGCGTAGAAAAGCTCTGTATCGGAGTTTCGGAGATCGCGACATGAAGTGTTGAGACACTTGGCCACAGGAATGCCGAAATGTCGAAACCCGATTTAAAGGCAAGATTAATAAAGTTCATCCAACGGTGCAGATAAACGTGAATATGATCGGAGGGCTATTGTTCTCTCTCACAATCAATTCATCAGTTACAAATCTGTTAGCTAAACTGAGTCATGATTCTTGATCGTTTGGTGTTTCAGTTGCTTAGACGGTTTTCTTTTACCTAAGAAGATGCGAAGTGTAACTGCTGTGAGAGTGGTGCATAAAAAGAAACAGATACAGAGTGTGTGTGGTTGGTTGTTCTGGACGAAAAATGAATTAAACTGTAAGAAAGGGAAAATCACAAGATGCGCAGTGTGAGATAAAACTCAGAGAAGAGTAACAGATGAGGAAAAGACTTGAAGCAGAGCCTAATGACAGAACAAGTTGAAGCAGAGCAAAATTGCAGAACAAACAAAGGAAGAGAAGAATTGCAGAACAGTTAGAAGAAGACCAGATTTACAAAACAGAGAAGAAGTGATAAGAATTGATTTATCTGTGTAGTTGGTTGTTTAATTATTCATTTATATTCCAGGGTGGTTGGGAGGTGCTAGGGAGGACTGTTGTCCTCAGAAGTTCAATTGGGAGATTGAACATAGGGAGTTGTAGCTTCCATCTGGTTGCAGCCAGAGAAACCAGGGTGGCAGGGTAGTGCAAGGGAGAACAAGTGTTCTCTGTTATATAGGTTGGAGCCTGTGTAACTGGAAGTTGGTGCTTCCATCCAATTGGTGCTGGAACATTAGGGGAGTTGATGCTTCCTTCTAGTGGGTGCTAGAGAAACAAGAGAGTCGGTGCTCTCAAACAAGTTGCAACTTGTAAAACAGAGGTAGCATCCTCACATTGAGTTGGTGCTCAATTATAGATGATGTATAGAACTTAAAAGACTGCCTATCATTTTGAAGAAGAAGAGGTTTTCTCCCTTTATGGGTTTCCTCGTGAAAATCTGTCTTTGTGTATACCTTATGTGTGATTGATGCCCATTACTTTTATTGTCCATATGTTGTATAATATTGATGGTCACTTGAAGAAAATTTAAGAATGGTTTAATAGATTTATTATTGTTTAAGCACAGTAACAACTGATTCACCCCCCCCCTCTTAGTTGTCTTAGTAACTTCAACACACAGTTGAACCCAACAACTTTGAGGAAGCCAACAATGATGAACATTGGATCAAGGCAATGGAAGAATAAGTGAATCAGATAGAGAAGAATGAGACATGGGAACTTGTTCCAAGACCTAAAGATAAAAATGTGTTTGGTACAAAATGGGTGTTCAGAAACAAACTAAATGAACATAGATAAGTAAGCATAAACATGGCAAGGCTAGTATGCAAAGGATATGTTGAAGTAGAAGGAGTAGATTTTGAAGAAAATTTTGCCCTTGTTGTCGGAATGGAAGCAATCAGAATAATCTTGTCCTATGCATGTTCCAAAAGGATCAAAGTATATTATATGGATGTAAAATCAACATTTATAAATGGAGAATTAGAAGGAGTCTACATCGAACAATCATAAGGGTTTCTACTATCAGAAAGAGAAGATTATATTTGCATATTTAAGAAAGATCTGTATGGACCCAAGCAAGCCCATAGAGCCTAGTATTCAAGATTGGACAAGTAATTAGAGAAATAAGGATTCATAAAGGGTGGTGCAGATAGCAATATCTACATAAAAGTGGATCAGGACAACATACTTATCATTGAAGTATATGTGGATGACATCATCTTTGGAAGTGACGATGATAGGTCGAGTAAGAATTTTTCCAAAGACATGCAGAATGAGTTTAAAATATCATTACTTGGTGAGTTGACTTTCTTTTTGGGACTTCGGATATCTCAACTAGATGGAGGAATTTTCATTTCACAAACCAAGTACATCAGATAAATGTTGAAGAAGTTCAGAATGGAAGATTGTAAACCTATAAGTACTCCCATGGTGACAGGTTGCAAGTTGAGCAAAGATGATGAATCGAAGGAAGCAGATCAAAGACTATATAGATCGATGCTTGGAGACCTACTCTATGTGACAACCTCAAGACCAGATGTAATGCAAGCAGTTGGATAGGTTGCAAGATTTCAAGCAACATTGAAGGAAATGCATGTTCTGGCAGTAAAAATAATATTCAGATATCTAAAAGGAACAATAGAGTTTGGATTGTGGTATCTAAAAGGGAATGAGTTGACTATGGTCGCCTATGCAGATGCAGATTGGGAAGGAAGCATTGATGATAGAAGAAGTACCAGTACAACAACCTTCTACTTCATCGATTGTTTGGTATCCTAGTTAAGAAAGAAGCAACCCTCGGTATCATTTTCCAAAGCAGAAGAAGAATATATTGTAGCCACAACATGTTGTACTCAGGTTCTCTGGATGAAGCAAACACTACAAGACATACAACTAAAATATGATGATACCATCCCTATACTCTGTGACAACACCGACGCTATAAGTATATTCAAGAATCTAGTGATGCATTCCAAGACCAAACATATTCATCTCAAGTTTTAGTTTTTGCGAGAACAAGTTATAGAAAAGAATATCAAGTTGGAGTACATTGGGACAAAGGAACAAATTACAGATATCTTCACCAAATCTCTCCCAAGAGATACATCTGACTATCTTTGACAGAAACTTGGAGCAGTTTCTTCCCCATAGTGACATCCACGACATTTTTCAAAGAAGATAGGGGAAGAAAAATAATTAGGGGGAGTTACCCTTTTCCATTGATGTCAAGGGGGGGGAGAAAGAACAAGAGCATGAAGAAAGGGGGAGTGCATGAATACAAGGGAGAAATGGTCACAGGGGGGCATGAGTGTTGCCATCAATGCCAAAGTGGGAGATTGTTGGAAAATTGGTTGTCATTGATGTCAACAATAGAAGAATCCTAGAAGCCTCTAGAAAAAATAGGTATATTTGAATAAGTCTCCAAAGTGGTACCCTCATGGCATAGCTTTAAGCATGGACCTCGTAGGAAGATGCTTTGAAGAAGTCTACAAGAAGCCCAAACATGTGGTCTTGAAGCCCAAATTTGTTTGAGGAGAAAGAGGATGATGGACTTTACAAATACATTAAAAACTCCCATAGATGGATAGTCCCTTGGGTGGAGTCGCTAGGCAAGTTAGGGGAGAGGCTTTGGGATAGCTTTCCAAAGTGTCGTTAGGGTTATGAAGAGGATTTAAAATCCTCCCCGACAATGACGTTGAAATTTTATCGCACAAGTTGTAGGTTGGGCAAAGCCCAACCCAACCACCAAGATGGTGAGATCTATGGGACATCATACCCAATGTCACTGCAATATAGGTCCTACACTTCAAGGGTGACTAGGTCACTCTTGGGAGGAAATCCTGGTGACCCTAGGGGGAAGGGGTGTGAAAATGGAAATGAAAAGAGTGAAGCCCCTAAAGGTCAATATTCTATATGGAAATGTAAGGTTGATAATGAGTCTTAGGTTGTCTTGAGGTTGCCAAAGCCTTGGATGAATTGCCGAGAAAATAATACCTGCCCAAGACACAATGAAAACCATTGTGCAATATAATATGTAAGTTAGATAAGCAAGTTAGGCTTGTTGTCCCTTATTTTCATCAACATATAACAATATATATCAACACAAAACAAGTATTAGAGTTGCTAACAAGTTGCTAAAATTCCAATGGAATGTGCTTCAAACAAAGTAGATAAACACTAGACAATTTCACGATCTATATTATGAGACTTTAGCAATGAGTAATGGTTGTCATAAAAGATGTATGTAGAATTATTTTGTAGCCTTATGGATGTAGCAAACTTCTTGTGGCAAAAATGAATTTGCCCACCAAAATCCAAAAAGAATCCACCCAAAAGTTGTATTTAACCAAGTAGAATAAAGTGGCAAATTTTTCGAAAATATTGACAGTAGAAAAGTAAGTTATGAGTGAAGTTATGTTTGGGGTTTTTGCAGTAAATGTAAAAGACTGATGGCTATAACAAATCAAGGTCTATAACAAAAAACTTATGCAATCAATTCAGCGCCTAGTTGGCTCAATAAATGCGCCTAGGTTAGGAGGAGGAAGGGACATATTTTTAGGGCTAGTCTAGGGTTAGTTTAGGAGCTAGTTAGGGTTAGTGCAGCCCTAGTGGATGTAAGTTAGTTTTATTACAGTAGCAAGAAATTGTGGTTAAAAGGGAACGCCTCAATGAGGCAAAGTAGATAAAGGCTAGGGGAACAAACCTCTTGTGAGAGAAAACCAAAATCTTGAAATTTCACGTTAACTAGTGCAATCATTTATGTCTCCAAAGCAACAATTAGTGCCTTTAGTTATGGGTTAATGGGGCCTTAGATAAATATCTAGGGCTACTAGATCCTTGGGGGTATAAATCCTCTTATTCCCCAAGGCAAGTAACCTAGCTAGGGTTTGAGATTAAGAGGTGTATATCCTTATACTTCCTTAACCAAAACCTTTGAAAATAACTTTAAAGCTTAACAATTATGGTGGAAACTATGATAGGGGTGTATGTGCTTATACTCCATATCTAGCGTTAGCTAAAACAACCTTAACTTGAATTATCGGTGATGATAACAAAGTAAAGAACCATACCAATCCAAGAAAAGCCTTTAACATGCCAATGTAAACCACCACAATAAGCTAGAAGTGACCTCCAAAAGACAATGCATCATCATCATCACCATAATCAAAGAAACCATTCCATGGCACAAGAGATAAGAATAACTCCAAAGATAGCGAAAAATTCAGCCATGTACTTCCCACAATTTGAGAGTTATGTTAAAATGATATCTTATGATCTCTTATTTATACAAAATGTCTCCAAAATAGTTTGTCCACATAATATTAGGGTAAACCACAAGACTAGGGGTCAACAACCCTAATATTGCCCCTTTTACAAAGTAATATTAAAAATTCACTTAAATTTTACCTTTACACAAAAAGAAACCCTAATTTAGAGTGATGTCACCCCTTTAGGGGACATTTTGGCACTACGAGCAAGTCGTTGGTGTAGGAGGAGTATGGTTAGGCTTCCCAAAGCCACATGTCGAGCATCCAAGTCACTTCCTTCATGGTCAAAGCCTCAAACTCCTCAAAACGTCCTTGTGCCAATGCATATCAACCTCACCACCAAACCCTAGCCCCATGGATGACGTCATGCTCCTAAAGATGATGTTTTGACTCTCCTAGGTGAAACTTTTGGCAAGTAGGGTCTAGGATATGTCATCCAAGTCATCTTCTAGGCCTCCAAAGTTTCATCTCTCTCATCCGACACGTGGGCCCTTGGAATCCACCCGTGGGATTCAAGCCCCATGTAAGCCCAAGCTAGGCTTGTTCCTCCAAAATTGTCCACCAACTAGGTCCTGTAAAGACAATTAAGCACACCCTCCAAGGATCTCAAGTAAAAATATCATGATAAGTAAATCAAGTAATAAATGAGCCACCTAAGCATGTGCATCAAATATTACCCTATCAAACAATTTAGTGCTCAAAGATATTATGCGACTTGCCAAGATTGGACATGGGAGGGTTGACGAGGTGTCCTATTGGGTAGATCTTGCCCTAGGTAATTAAGAGTTTCCAAGAGATCCCTCTCTAAGCCATGTAAAGAGGGTGAAGTGGTTAAGGGTAAATACTCAATGGGCATGGGGTTCATGACATACAAGGGGTTGTAGTGTCTCATTCATGGGAGCCTTTGTAGAGGGTGTGTTGCACCTTCTTTTGTAATGCAATTTTTTCCAAGCCCCTCGTTTTGCCTTTCTTTATTTATTTAAAACTTTAGGGACAGGTTGAAGGCCATTGTACTGACATGGTGTCCAAATAATGACAATGTCACTCAGAAATATCTAGTGGAAATAAGAAGGCTAGCTTGTGATGAGACCCCCTTTCTCTCGGCCATGCGACTAAGAGCCATTACCTTGGCTTGGTGACCAGATGTTGGTAATGTCATACCACTAAATATCCATATCATGATAGGTCGGCTCATGATGAGACCTCCTATCCTCCAACTAACCCTTTAAGAATTCTTAATCATTATTCTTGTGGGTCCCCCTTTTCTTACAGATAAGTGTTTCATTGATTTCTTGGGGGATCCCTAGGCGAAGCATCTAGAAGGTTTATACATAGGCTTTTATCTTTTACCCAACAACAATCCCTCTGGGCCTTCAACCCCTTCTTCCCATAGATTGAAGGACAACCCCTTCTTGGGTCAATATACCCTAAAATCCCAAGAGATAAGGAAATGGGGGGAAATAGTGATCAAAAGTGGTAATTGTGGTTGGGAATGGTACGATGGCTCTTCAAGGGAGTTCCTAGTAGCAAACCCATCCCAAAGGAAGACCACTTACTAGGGCACAATTTCAACCACCAAGGTGAAGTGGGGAAAAAGGCATAATGTCCAAGCATATGTCATGAAATCTAAAGCAGTCTAAGAAACAACATACTCAAATGCCTCAAATATTGAAATGACACTTACCATAATACCTGACTTGTATGTCATGGAGCAAGGCTCATTTCCTCTCGAAAGCTAGCTGATGTGGTGGATGCCATCTCAAAGTCTACGACCTCTGTGGTGGTGAGAAGGGTCTCCATCTTTGCAAAAAGATACTGCTAGTCATGTAGTCTCTTGACACTACATATTTGCAACTTGATGGTCGCGATACATAATCTCCTTAGTTATCCCACAAAATGGAGATACCATCTGGCTCCTACTTGGGGACATGTGCTCTTCATATAGTACATGAGAACCGCAACATCTCCTGGTAGACCTGTGCCTGCCAAAACTCAGAAAAAGTGATCGGGGCATCTAGGGTGGTGCTATCACCCTTTTATCCCTATATACAAAAATCCAAAAAGAAAACTAATCTAGAAAAGAAAACTTTGACATTTTTTCAAAAATTTCTAAACTAATCATGAAATCAATATGCAAGTAGAGCAAGATGAAAATGAAATGCAACTAAACTAATATGAGCAATCAAGATGCAAATGCAGGGGAAAGCAAGATGACCAGCCTACTTACCTGGGGCACGGGCCCTGAATAAGTCATGTGACCTAAACATAAGGTTGGAGAAGATATCCATCCACTGGTAATGACATCTTTCTCCCATCTAAGGCTTCTAGATAGTACTTTTATTTATCAGACTTTTTCTTGACGATGCAAAGGGCCAAGCCATGAGTTGTTATCTCATTGGTCATACATGGGCTCTCCCTTTCTCTTGTCCCACATCAACACATGACTTCCTTCATTGAAATTGATGCAAGGTGTATTCTCAATGCATGGATGTGAAGGAGGCTTTGTGCAGACCATCTCTTTGATGATTTCTTCATGTTTTTCTCCTTCTTTCTTAAAAATTTGGATAGACCATGGCTCCTTCCCATGGTATTTTGAAAGTTTCTCTTTGTATTCATATGTTGATGGGTGAACCATGTTTATGGAGTCTTCCTAGATGAAGGGTAGTTCAAATGGATCATATTCAATAAATTATGAAGGCACAACATAATCGCATTCACTGACGTAATTAGGACCATCATGATCCATCACATTCCTATCATCTTTCTCCCGATTCTATAATATCTTGAAGGTACCATCTCCCATTGGGATGTGTGTATGGGTAAGGTCCATGCTAAGAAAACCCCTAAGAGTAGTAGACCATCTCCTGGATAAGAGCATCCCCCAGGCATATGGAACATCAATTACCACTATGTCCATGAGGATGTTGATATGTGGAAAATCAATTAGAAAAACCTCAACGTCCTCACATACCCTGAGAACCTTGACCTTTTTAGAATCAATACCGCATACATTGCCATAAGGTTGGGTTGTCATCAAACCAAGTTTTTCCATAACCTTCAATAATATGACATTTTTTGTGGTGTTAGAATTAAGCATGTAGTTGTTCAAGCAAAGGCCATTCATGCCTAATGAAAGATAAAAGGGAGGATTCTTGTCCCTTCGTTGATTGAGATACATAGTGTTCAAAATGATAGGAGGATCCTCCTTCTTGGATCACATCTGTAATATTTTCAAAATTTCCCTTTTCACGAAAGGGATCTTTCACATATCTGTCACTTGGACTGTCATAGTCAGTTTTCCAAACATACTTGCAATGTCTATATTTAACTGAATATCGTCGGTAGGAGTTGGCTTAGGAAGCAACTCATGTACTTGAGGTGGCGGAACCACCTTCTCTGCTGATGGAAGAGGAGTGTCAGACTGCGATGGAGGGGTTGAAGCTTTATTTCTTCTAATGTAGGTTAGATATTATCTCCTCCTTAATTCCCTCTTCTGATCATCTGTCAATCGATTCAAGGCTCAGAGTCTCCCCTCTCTTTCTCCTCTTCTTATGGCTTCATTGATATGCTCTTGAGTGACTTGTTCCTCCTGGAAAACATAGATCATATCTATGAAATTCATATCGTCAGGAGAATCTTCGTCTTGTCGGGGGCATTCATCTTCTCTGTGAGGTTCTTGGCATGGAAGGCACCAAGCTTCTATATCAACTGTCTCAACTGGTTTTAAAGTTTCTGAGGCCTTTGCCTCTTGTTGAGGCCTTGGTTTCCAACCTATGGCATCTCTCTGTTGTCTAGAAAACTGAGGTCTGGGAGTAGATTGATTCCTCTCTACTGTAGTCAAACGACCCATAATATGATTATGAACCTGGGTAAACCAAGTACTCTGATCTATCTTCTGAGTAAAATGGAAATCGGATCAGGAGCACTACTATTGGAAACCTTAGTTTTTGCTTCTTCCATGACACAAGGGTATTGAAAATGTTCCACCCTTGAATCAATAAGATTCTCCTCAATGTCAATAATGGACTCTTTGGCCTGTGCCAATGATGTGGGATTCTTGTCCTTCAGAATGAAGCGAATTTTCCCTTCAAAAGCGTTCATATAAAGGAGACGAACCGATGATGTTGTAGGACGGATTTCAGTTGGAATTTGATTGTACATGTCAAATATAGTGTTGAATTCCCTCATGGTTTCATTCTCTTTTTTCTTTATCCAATTGAACTGAGCTCCAAGTGTCCCACCATCTGTGTTTGTTGACCATCTGCTCTTAAATAAGTTGGCAAAAGCTTCATATGACGTGAGATGATCGTCAAGGAGTCCTCTAACATATCAAGAGCTTCTTCAATCAACGATGAGATGAATAATTTCATGGCCACATCTTCATGCTCAGTACTTACATTGTTCATGTCTCGGCCCATGACATAAATATGGTCCTTGACGGTCACTACATTCTTTCCTGGGAACTTTGACAACCACTTGTTAGACTCTTTTGGTATTGTGTTAGGATATCCTTGGATATTGGACATGTTAAGGGGTTTGTAGAGATCCTTTTCCCAAGGGTGATCCATTGGAGCAAGAGGAATGGTACTATGGAAGAGGGTTTTGACAATGGGAGACTTGAGAGGAGGCTTTCTTTGGTAGGCCTTAGAAGGATTGAACCTCCCAGGGCGAAAAGGTTTGGAAAAGGAAGGGTTCTCGGGGGGTGGAGTCACTAGATGAACTTCAAGATGAGCTCATCAAGAAAGGTGGAAAGGGACGTCCCTTTGGTGGAGCTGCCAAGAAATCTAGGGGAGAGGCTTTGTGATGGCTTGCCAAAGTGTTGTTAGGGTTTCGAAGAGGATTCAAAATCCTCCCCGACAACAGCGTCGAAATGTTATTGCACAATTTGTAGGTTGGGAAAAGTCCAACCCAACCACAAATATGGCGAGAACTATAGGACACTATACCCAATGTCACCACGATATAGGTCATGCACTTCAAGGGTGACTAGGTCACTCTTGGGAGGCGATCCCGGTAACCCTAGGGGGAAAGGGTGTGAAAATGGAAAGGAAAAGAGTGAAGCCCCTAAAGGTAAATATTCTATATGGAAATGGAAGGTTGATAATGAGTCATAGGTTGTCCTGAGGTTGCCAAAGACTTGGATGAATTGCCAAGAAAATAGTACATGCCCGATCACACAATTAAAACCACTATGCAATATAATATGTTAGTTGGATAAACAAGTTAGGCTCGTTGTCCCTAATTCGAAGCAACATATAACAATATATATCAGCGAAGAAACAAGTATTAGAGTTGCTAACAAGTTTCTAAAAGTCCAATGGAATGTGCTTGAAACAAAGTAGATAAACACTAGACAATTTCACGAACTATAGCATGAGACTTTAGCAATTATTAATGGTTGTCATAAAAGATGTATGCAGAATTATTTTGCAGCCTTATGTCTGTAGCAAACTTGTTGTGACAACAATGAATCTCGCCACCAAAATCCAAAAAGAATCAACCAAAAAATTGTATTTAACCAAGTAGAATAAAGTGGCAATTTTTTAGAAAATATTGATGGTAGAAAGGTAAGTTATGTTTGGGGTTTCTACAGTAAATGTACCAGCCTTATGGCTGTAGTAAACCAAATTCTATAACAGAAAACTTATCCAATCAATTCAGCTCCTAGTTATCTCAATAAATGTGCCTAGGTTAGGAGGTAGGGGTAGATTTTTAGGGCTAGTCTAGGGTTAGTTTAGGAGCTAGTTAGAGTTAGTTTCCTAGGGTTAGAGCCCTAGTGGTTAAAAGTTAGTTTTACTACAGAAGCAATAAATTGTGGTTGAAAGGGGATGCCTCAATGAGGCAAAGTAGCTCAAGGTTAGGGGAACAAATCTCAAGTGAGAGAAAACCAAAATATTGAAATTTTGCGTTAACCAGTGCAATCATTTATGTCTCCAATGCAACGATTAGTGCCTTTAGTTATGGCTTAATGGGGTCTTAGAGAGATATCTAGGGATACTATATCCTTGGGGGTATAAATCCTCTTATTCCCTAAGGCAATTAACCTAGCTAAGATTTGAGATTAAGGGGTGTATATCTGTATACTTCCTTAACCAAAACCTTTGCAAATAATTTTAAAGTTGAAAAATTATGGTGGAAACTAGGATAGGGGTGTATGTGCTTATACTCCCTATCTATCCTTATCCAAAACAACCTTAAATTGAATTACCGATGATAATAACAAAGTAAATAACCATACCAATCCAAGAAAATCCTTTAACATGCCAATGTAAACCACCACAATAAGCTAGAAGTGACCTCCAAGAGACAGTGCATCATCACCATAATCAAAGAAACCATTCCATAGCATAAGAGACAAGAATAACTCCAAAGGTAGCAAAAATTTCAACCATGTACTTCTCACAATGGGAGAGTTATGTTAAAATGAGAACTTATGATCTCTTTTTTATACAAAATGTCTCCAAAATAGTTTGTCCACATAATATTAGGGTAAACCACAAGACTAGGGGTCAACAACCCTAATCTTTCCCCTTTTAGAAAGTAATATTAAACAATTCACTTAAATCTCACTTTTACACAAAAAGAAACCCTAATTTAGAGTGATGTCACCCCTTTAGGGGACATTTTGGCACTAGGAGCAAGTTGTTGGTGTAGGAGGAGTATGGTTAGGCTTCCCAAAGCCACATGTCAACAATCCAAGTCACTTCCTTTATGGTCAAAGCCTCAAACTCCTCAAAACGTCCTTGTGCCAATGCATATCAACCTCACCACCAAACCCTAGCCCCATGGATGACATCATGCTCATAGAGATGACATTTTTCCTATCTTAGGCAAAATGTTTGGCAAGTAGGGGCTAGGTTATGTCGTCCAAGTCATCTTCTATGCCTCTAAAATTTCATCCCTCTCATCCGGCATGCGGGCCCTTGGCATCCACCCATGGGCTTCAAGTCCCATGAAAGCCCAAGCTAGGCTTGTTCCTCCAAAACTGTCCAACAACTGGGTCCTACAAAGACAATTAAGCACGCCCTCCAAGGATCTCGAGTCAAAATATCATGAGAAGTAAATCAAGTCAATAAATGAGCCACCTAAGAGTGTGCATCAAAGATTACCCCATCAAACAATTAAGTGCTCAAAGATATTATGCGACTTACCAAGCTTGGATATGGGAGGGTTAACGAAGTGTCCCATTAGGTAGATATTTCCCTAGGCCAAGGAGAGTTTCCGAGAGATCCCTCTCTAAGCCATGTAAAGCGAGTGAAGTGGTTAAGGGTCAAGACTTAATGGGATGGGGTTCATGACATAAAAGGGGTTGTAGTGTCTCATTCATGGGTGCCTGTCTCATGCAATGCAATTTTTTCCAAGCCCATCGTTTTGCCTTTCTTTGTTTCTATCAAAATTTAGGGACAAGTTGAAGGCCAATGTCCTGGCATAGTGTCCATATAATGACAAATTCACTCACAAATACCTAGTGGAAATGAGAAGGTTGGCTCGTGATGAGATCCCCTTTCTATCAACCATGCAACTGAGAGCCATTACACTGACTTGGTGACCAAATGATGGTAATGTTATACCACTAAATATCAATGATCATGATAATTCAGCTTGTGATGAGACCTCCTATTCTCCAACTAACCCTTTAAGCATTCTTAATCATTATTTTTGTGGGTCCCCCTTTTCTTACAAATAAGTGTTTCATTGATTTCTTCGGGGATCCTTCGGCTAAGCATCTAGAAGGTTTATACATAAGATTTTATCTTTTACCCAACAACAATCCCTCTGGGCCTTCAACCCCTTATTCCCATAGAATGAGGGACAACCCCTTCTTGGGTCAATACAGCCTAAAATCCCAAGATATAAGGAAATGGGGGGAAATAGTGATGGAAAGTGGTAAGTGTGGTCAGGAATGATACAATGGCTCTTCAAGGGAGTTCCTAGTAGAAAACCCATCCCCAAGGAAGACCACTTACTAGGGCACAATGTCAACCACCAAGGTGAAGCAGGGAAAAAGGCATAATTTCCAAGCATATGTCTTGAAATCTAAAGTAGTCAAAGATACAACATGCTCAAATGGCTCAAATATTGAAATGACACTTACCATAATACCTGACTTGTACCTCATGGAGCAAGGCCAATTGCCTCTCGAAAGCCAGCCGATGTGGTGGATGCCATCTGAAAGTCTACGACCTCTATGG
>ML790031.1:357757-370593 GCA_009831015.1 Picea engelmannii | reverse complement strand
TAACAAGAAATTAAACATACAAGAGACCATCATAGTAATGTTATGTTGATCACATCTTTCTTTCTTTATCAGTTCTTTCATCCAGTTACTCCACTACTTTGACTAGAAAGTTTTAACCGAAGTCTGATAACTTCTCTTTTTCTTCCTTCCAGGTATTGTTTTTATTTTACCTCCCATCATACTCCTTCTACAAGATTAATTATTGTTTATATTTTCTTTATGGTTTGTGGGAGCCCCAATCCCATTCCTTGGGACAAGCACATTTTAAATTTCGAAGAATATGTAACAAACTATATATTTTTTATAAATTTCAAGAGAATTATTTCAGGATTAGTTTTGACTTTGCTTTGTAACTTTGAGTTTTGAGTATAAAGTATTTGACATTTATCTATCATTATCTTTATTTGGGCTTCCCATGTTCACTCTATTAAAATTCTCTTATGCATGTGGATCATCTTCTTTTTATTTTATGTGATCAGAAATATTTAGTTTAACTATGATGGATGTGAGGAAATTTTGCTTATCTAATTTAAATGTACGAAGTGTGTTGTTCCTGGTCATTTCTCATGAACTTTCTCTAAATAGAAAACAAAAAAATTTACTTTTATTTTTCTTGCAATCTTTATATTTCTTTGATTACCACGACGGACCTCTGCAAAGTCCCATATTCTAAAAACCTATAGTCCCAAGAAAATATTAAAGTAAATAGGAGTACCACCTATTTAAATCCTCGTGAGGTTGTCATTTTGGTCCTAACAAATTCAAGAATCAACATTTTTTTCAACCATACTATGGATTGAACTAAAATTTTGAATCTGGTTTAGCAGTTTTTGAAAAATATATGACTTTTCCCTATGCTGATTAACCCCATCTAGAAATTGGATTGAATAATAAACGAAGCATATTACACCAGATATATAATATTGTGATAACGATAGTCGAGACTTGACAAGAACTAGAAAGGTCCTAGTAATTTTTAGTCTGTGAAGAAGAAAGAGAAATCGCCTGGAGACAAAGGAGAGACGAGCGGAAAGATGGAAGAAACCAAAGTCTAGCTAGAGAAGCACAAGGACAAGGTCTAGATTGAAGCTGGAAAAATACAAGGGACCCATTACCAGAAGTAAAAGAAAGAAAATTCTTATTCTAAGAAGTGAAAATCATATTCCTAGAACCTCTCTAGATATTGAAGAAAGAAATGAACAACCACGAGAAGAACCTCATGAAGAGAGACAAGGAGGTGGAAGAGATGTTGCAAGAAATCAAGAAAACATGAGGTTTGAAAATCGAAGAAGATTAAGAGATTCCCCTTTGAATATTATAGGTGAGAAACATGATCTAGTTGTTCCCCCTAAGGGTACCTTGAGGGAATTTTTTGGAGATAGGACAATCGATGCAAAGAGGAACCTTCACTTATTTCTTGATTTTTGTGATTTTCATCATGTTGAGTATGTCGATGTCATGTTAAGGTTATTTCTGCAAACCTTATAAGGAAGATCATATCAGTGGTATACGAAATTTCCCAGTAGATCAATTCACTCACTCAATGACCTTGAAGTCATGTCCCTGACTATGTTCACCCCTCCAATTTCTTATCATACCCTTCTCATCGATTTCACCCAGATTGGTTTGAGGAAGAATGAAAGAATATGATATTTTAATCTCACACTCAATAAAAGCTTGAGTAATATTCCAAAAGACAAAAGACCTATTGACCCAGTCATAATTAGATATTATAAGAATGCAATGCCCCAAAATGTGAAATACACTATCAAAACATCCCAGATGGATATCCTGGAGGAAGCAATGACTAAAGCCATTGAGATGGAAGAAATTATGATTGAAATGGGTGTCGACCCTGACATCATACTAGGAAAAGTACAAAGAAATATGGGAGGATTAAGTATTGATAATCAAGGAGCTTCTATTTCAAGAAATAATGAAGAATTCAAGCCACAACTGACCCAAAATAAAACAATTGGAGGAGGATTTTTCAAGGTAGCCATACTAGATGTGAAGGTAGACCCTATTGCGACACAAGAAATCAAGAAAATAATTGAAATTGCACAAATGAATAGAACTATAAAGAAAATGAATAATGAGACAACCAGACTAATAAAGGGGGATAATTATGTGGAAAATCCAAGAATTTTGGTCCCATAGAAAAGAAGGAACCCTCCCCAAGAAAATAGAGTGAGGTTTGAAAACATGGATAATCTGCAAAGACAAAAGGTTCCCAGACAACCTACTTCCAATGCATCTATTTTGGGTGATGTATATGATGAGAAAATGGTTGATAAAGAGAATTATTATTCACCTGATGAAATCTATGAAACTATATAGATGGATGGATTCAAGACATCCATGTATATATTTGAAGAGGGTGACAACAACCCCAACTCACAAGAAAACATTTCCCAAACAAGAGGGTTTGTAAATAGATCCAAGAATAAAAATGATTCTAAAAAGGAAAACCAAAAAGATAAATAAAAAATAAATGAGAAAAGAGAAAATGAGAAAATATAGGATAGAGTTGGAAGTAAGAAGCAACAACTGATGCCAAACTCCACTCATATGACATACAATGTTGTAGAGGACTTAAGTCAATTAAGGATAACTCTTCCTTTTACTGAAGTGGTGAATATTCCCCAACAAAGGGAAAATATTTTGATATTATTGGATGATCCATCTGAAAAAGCAAAATTTGTTGTTACAAGTCCGAAACAAATTCAGAACAAATCAATTGCCAAGATAAGAGGTAAAATTCCTCCCTTTTATATTTCAAATGAAAATCATGATGTTTCACTTCATAATTGTTTATTTGATACATGCGTGACCAATAATATTATGCCACTAGATTTCATGGAGTCATTGGACATGAGTACTAAATATTATGAGACTGGTGAAAGTATATATGAACTTGATTCTAGACAAGTGCCATCTTATGGAGAAATCAAGGAATTTTATGCTTGGGTCACGACGACTCCCCATATTATCACAGTTTTCAATATCATTGTGGTAGACCTTGCTCCTACATATGGAGTTGTGTTGGGAAGAGATTGGTCATCCATGATCGATGGATATATAATGAAGAATGGAAGTTACATGATGTTTCCAAGAAAAGGAGAAATGATTAAGGTTCCCCATGAACCCAAGAAACCCTTCCCTTTGAAAAAGAAGGATAATGAATTAATGGAAGATTGTGTAGATGCTTGGATTGAAAATTATGCTATCCTAGACATGTAACACATTGAAAGCCTGCAGCAAATTCAAGACATGGAGGATCAAGAACATTCGTTTGAAGATTGTTGGAGGATGTCATTCGATGGAGATTTTTCAAGCTATGGAAGTGGAGTTGGAGTTGTCATTGTAAGTCCAGATAATATTATTCATACACATGTTATCAGACTTGAATTTGCATGTACTAGTAATGAGACAGAATATGAAGCTTTGATTCATGGGATGATTCTTGCACAAGAAATGAAGATAGAACACCTAATTGTTACTAGAGACTCTGAGTTGGTAATTAATCAAGTCACCCAGAGGTATAAAATCAAGAAGGAAAGACTCAAATTGTATTTCAAAAGAGTTAACGAATTGATGTAATATTTCATCTCTTTCAACATTTATTTCATTCCAAGAGAAAAGAATCAGAAGGCAGATTCAGTGGCTTTGGCAGCCTCATTGTCAAATCCAGATGATATACAAAGAAAAACATCTTTTCAGGTAGAAAGAGTATTATGATCTTCTATACCTGATAACCTGGAATATTTTCAAGTGTTTGAGAATGATGAACAATTGGAAAAATTTGTGTTGAATGACGATGATGATGAATACAATCACATATATGTTGTCTCAAAATATTGAATTCAATATGAGTCTCTTTTTATGAAAGATGATCATGCTAAGAATATCCTGGAGGAAATTTCACTCTGAAAGGTTCAAGAAATAAGAAAGATCAATATTGGAACTGACAGTTCCCCAAAATATGTCAACTTGGGAGTTGATTGCACCATTTAATAGGTTGATCAATATGTCGCATTATTTAAAGAATATATTGATGTGTTCGCATGGACCTATGATGATTTGAAATCTTATGATGAAACAATATTCAAACATATCATTCCTTTGAGAGAAGAAGAAAAGTCGATCAAGCATAAAATAAGGATTATGAACCCCAAATTGAAACCTATGGTAAAGGTTGAATTGGATAAATTAAAGAAGTTCAGAATAATATATCCTATTAGACAAACTCATTAGCTTTTAAACCATGTGATAGTAAGAAAGAAGACTAGGGAAATCTGGATGCATGTGGATTTAAGGGATCTTAACAAAGAAAGCATAAAAGGATAAATATCCTTTAAAAATCATGGAGTTTCTTCTCCATCAAGTCACGAAATCGGCTTCTATATCCATGTTGGATGGTTTTTCTGGATATAATCAAGTCTTGGTTGCTGAGGAATACAAATAAAAGACAACATTCATAACACCGTGGGAGACATATGCATATGCTAGGATTCCCTTTGGTTTAAATAATGTAGGAGCCACATTTCAAAGGGCCATGGATCATTCTTTCAATGGGTTGATAGGGAAATTTAGGGCAGACTATCAAGATGACTTGACAGTGCATTCAAAAACAAGGGGTGATCACATCCATCACTTGAGAAAGGTTTTTGATAGATGCATATTATATGGTGTCTCACTAAATCCAAAGAAATATTTATTTGTTGTAACTCAAGGAAAACTATTGGGTCATATTGTGTGAAAGGAAGGGATTTATATAGATCTAGAAAGAGTTAAATCTATAAATGAACTCAAACCCCCATCATCTAAGAAAGGAGTTCAATTGTTCTTTGGTAATATCAACTTTGTGCAAATATTTGTTCCTGATTATGAAAGTATTGTGAAATCAATCAATTTATTGTTTAAGAAGGATAAAAGGTTTGAATGGACAACGGATGCACAAGAATCTTTCAATGATATCAAAAGAGTGGTCACCACAGCTCCAGTCCTCATTAGCCCATATTTTCAAAGGGATTTCATCATCTATTTGTTCGATACAGAAACAATTGTTGCATTTGTTCTTACTCAGAGGAATACCAAAGGTGAATAAATCCCAATCAGTTTCATCAGAAATACCCTTCATGATTATGAATTGAGATATTCATAACTGAAAAATCAAGACTTGGCTCTTGTGAAAGCGGTGGCGCACTTTCAGACATACCTACTAAATTCTCATGTCATTGCTTATGTCCCATCCTCAACGGTGAATATTCTTTTGAATCGACAATTGAGAGAAGGAAAATGGGCTAACTGGCTCGTGAAGATCCAAGAATATGATATTGAGATCAAACCTTTAAAGGTTGTCAAAGGAAAATTTTTATGTAAGCTCATCACAAATAGTGATTCTATGGATGGAATGATTTCAATTTCAGTAGGATAACCATTGGTCAATTCAAAATGGTATGGAGACATTTTATTATACTTGAGGTCCAGGCAGTTTCAAGTTACCATGAGCCCTAAAGAGAGAAGAACAACGAATATGAAGTCAAATCAATACGTTTTGATTGTTGATATACTATTCAGAAAGAACTATGATGGTGTATTACTGAGATGTGTTGATGAAAACAAAGACCAAGAACTAATGAGGGAATTCCATGACGGAATATGCGGTGGAAATTTTTTACCTACGACCACCACCCATAAGATAATAAGACATGGATTTTATTGGCCATTAATTTTTAGAGACTCATATGCCACAATAAGGAAGTGTGTATCTTGCCAACAATTTTTAGGGAAAATGAATAAGTTTGTGATGTCATTACAACCTATAACTATAGAACAACCATTCTCCCAACAGGGGCTTGACATTGTCGAGCCAATAAATCCAAATTCAAGAAAGGGACATATGCACATTCTCATCGCTACAGATTATTTTATGAAGTGGCCAAAAGAAGTGGCATTAAAAAAGGTTGATTCTGAAAAATTAATTAAATTTCTCAAAGATAATATTTTGTCAATATTCAATGTCCTAGACAAATTTATCACTGATAATTGTTTGATTTTCATCGGTTCAAAATTTACAAAATTATGTGGAGAATATGGAATTATTATGGGGAAATCATCAAACTACTATCCGCAAGGAAATGGTCTTTCAGAATCCACAAATAAGACACTCATTTAGATTTTGAAGAAAAATATTGACAAGAACCAAAGGAATCAGAATTTGAAGCTGAATGATGTGTTGTGGGAAAGTAGAACAACTCTAAAAGACAACACTGAGATGTCTCCATATACATTGGCTTATGGGAAAGAAGAAAAATTTTGAATCAGCCTCGAACTCAATGCTTTGACTTTTGTGGTTAATACAGAAGATGCAGAAGATAGTTCACCTATCCAAAGGAGGATCAATTAGTTTTTGAAATTGGAGGAAGAACGAAGTAAATCCCTGAATCAAACTTCTCAGAGATAACAGAGTGTCAAAAAATAATTTGACTAGAATGCAACTATAAAGAATTTTCAGAAGGGATAACTGGTGTTACTTTGGAATAGAGCGAAGGAGAAACCATCGATGCATACAAAGTTCAAAGAAATCTGGATTGGACCATACTTCGTCGATGAGATATTGGGTTTTAATTCCTACATGCTCAAAGACATGAAGGGTAAAACATTAATGTTTCCTATCAACGAGAAACATTTGAAAGATTTCTTCACATAAAACTTTCTCATTTTCCTTGTACATAAAATTTATTTTTCAAGTTTGTATATTCGTACCTTCGACTCCATATCCCAATGGATGGAAGCACATGGTCATAAAGATTCTAGATTCTTGACAACCCACATGGTGTTATCATTTCACAGTTGGATCCAACTATTGAGATCAATTCATGCTTTTGAATTTTCCCTCCCCTTTCTATTTTGCCAACTTCTTTTTTCCATTTTTTTCCTTCTTCTGTGCCTACACTCATTCCCCTTTTCTTTTATCCCTTCTCTTTTCCATTTCTAGTTACTATACTTAGTTGTTTTTCAAAAAATGACAGGTTCACAAGTTGGCGGACTCACGGGTCTTCACCTCCACCCATTTTTCCATATCATGAGTCCGACCAGCCTCCTTGTTATAATATACTTAACCATTCTTGCAATTGCAGGTTCACGGGTTCAAGCTTTCATCTTCCAAGTTTCGCAATATCCATTTTGCACCCAAAGACCCATGATCTACATTATGACAGTCAGACTTGTCATGGGTATTGAGCCCCTAAGTATTTCATTTCTCCTATATCCAAGTCCGACTGACTTCTTTGCAATACTTAGCCTATTTTCAAGCATTTTCAACAACGATTTTGTGAGTTCCCGGGTTGGTGGGTTCACAAAAAACCCCAAATTCAAATTTCTCTCGTTCGTCCCTGCCATCTTTATGTTTTCCCCAATATGCATTTAGTATGGTTTAATGCTATTAACCGATCATGTAGGTTTTGTAAAGATTGTCATTAATAAGTGAAGGGCTCAAGGAAATTTTTCATTCAATTGCATTAAAGAACGATTTTCCAAGGGTTATATTATTGCTATATCTCTTAAAGGATTCATTTCAAGTATATATCCAGTTGAAAGAACACTCTCATCAACCTATGGAAGAAACAACTAGACATCAGTTCTGTGGAAATACCTTGAATATTTTTTGTCGTGAAGACTAGTAATTTCAGTGGTCTAAAGCATACTCGTATTACTCATCTCCTTCTACACAAAAAGATATAATATGGATATCCATAATTGCTTACGCAGGGTGTGTACCTGAGGTATTCGACTGCAAAGAACTGGTTGCATGGTGCATTAAGAAATACTTACCGAGTCAATGAATCATACAACTAGAAGATCATTCCCCCGTCTTTATTTCACCGCAAGTATTTCATAAGATGTTGAAGCTCCCTGAGCCAATACTTACCCTTAAGGGAGAGGAGTGCATAGATTTTTTGAAAAAACATGACAATGGCTTGGATCTCTTTCCTAAGTTCTTGGAGAATCTCACGGTTGTTCTAGAAGACATGACCATGATTCAATTGGACTTGTTTAAAAACCCCTTTCGAGAAATCGCTTGGTTTCTTACCAGGCTGACAGGCCAAGAAAGAATCGCCACCATTTCCAGCATGATTCTTTATATTTTATATTTTACAGTTAAAGAGAAATCTATCTTAGATTGGGCAAAACCGATTTCCATTGAAATATCCTCTCAATTGTCACATTACAAAAGGGACAAGAAATTATTTATGGATTCTTATTTGGTATTTGCGATAGAATATTGTTGTCGGTTTCCAAAATTGATTGTTTGTAAGAGATTGAACTATGAAGTTTATCCAGTTGCCTTCTAGTATCAAGAATTATGGACATAGAATATGTTTTTGCATTTTTATGAAGTTTACAATGATTTCATTTCAGTTTTCAAAGGACTGTCGTTTGGTAAAATACCCCCAGGATATCACCACAGGCTAATAAATTCTTGGAGAAAAATGGAACATTAAACTAGATGGAAAATCAAAATGTTATCAACATCTTCTGTTCCAAGGAGAATCCCTCTTTTCTTCCATATCATGTATCTGATAAATTGTTTATCACGAAATTGGAAAGGAAATACAATTTTTGGTTGCACTTTTTCCATGAAAAACGGAAAAAACAATTCATCCCCTTGCCTTGGAAAATTGGAGACTTTATATTCAGGAATATAAACAAATTGATGAGTTTGTGAATCACTTCCACAATGTAAATGTGAAGTATGTTGAAAATATAAAGGGGTTTGATGCTAAAAAAATATTCATGGAGCATATGTTGTCAGTAGGATTCAACAATTCATTCATTCATACTATTTTGAGTGAAGAAGAATATAACAACTTAGGCTCTCCTACTCAAAATGTTGGTGACTTGGAAACAATACTTAGTACTAATGAGTTTTACAAGAAGAAAGGAAAGGGTCCCAGTGAGAATAGCATCCAGTCTCCAGTTGTTACCCCTAATGACCCACCCAACTAGGAAAGTTACCAAAAATAGTTCAAGCAACGGAGGAGAAACTAATCTCCCTCTGGGAAAAATTGAGAGTTCACACAAACTCCCTCTAAGAAAAAAGAGGAAGAATGTTGTGCAAGGGGAAGAACACCATCGCATATAAAATGACATCAACAACGTCTCTCTTAAAGACATGGAGCTTGAGGCGGATATCGAGACATTGTTTCCCACATTTGATCAACCAGGAAACACGACCCATAAAAATTCATTATTAGAGATCATTGAGAATGAGACTTTCAATGAAGAAGAGTCATTTTATTTCCAAAGCGTTGTCTTCGATAAGGAATCTAAGAAGTTAATTATTGAAAAAGGTGATATAAAAAATAATAAAGGAAAATCTTGTTCAGAGGTTGAACTAAAGGATTTGTGGCCTTCCCAAATTTTCAAAATTCACAGAGCAATCGAGTATTCTCTCGATGACTCCATTGGTGGTCTAGAAGCAGAAAACACAAAGTTGAAAGAAAGGATCAAAGAACTGAAAGATTCCTTAATGCCTCTTCCACTTCTTGCCAATCCTTTGTCAATAGTCACACCCGCCACACCAATTGTTAAATTGAAAGGATATTTAATCCTACTTACATCATCTAGGAGCTATGTTGAAAGAAATATTAATAAAATAATGGAATTGATCACAGAGGCATGAGAAGTTTCGAAAAAAAATAATTTATTTTGTCTCGAGGGCACATCCCTTCCATGAATATTTGCAGGATGATCTAAAGAATGAAGAAGGTTTTTACATTGATGTTGTATTACCCTTTGGAAACAAAGTCTCTAAGATGACTAAACTAAGGAGAAGAGAGGAGGATATTTCCTCCCCAAGTCGGATAAAACAATTGAATGCATGCTGGAAGGAAAAGATTAAAAATTGAATAATATTGTTCAGGTATGCAACCAAGGTATATCAAAGAGGGAAGAATTGTTCAAGAGGCTCATAGAGATAACCTAGCTGGAAGTACTAACGAAGTACAAGACCCCAAATTAATCCTCAACTCAATGTTCCTAACAAAGTAAGAGTTTGACGATCAAGTTGAGATTTTTAAAGGGTTACCAGTTGAAATTTTTTATGGTATACTTGAATTTAATGAAGACAACATTGACAATTGGCTAGTGGACTACTCTGTGAAGAATCAAGATATTGAAGAAGCATTACATGGTATTTCCCTTGATTTGACAGAGTTGGAAGGAAAGTTTTTCAACATCAAAATCCAGCATGAGATAAATGTGACACCAATGAAAAATTATATTGAAGAAGGTTCAAGAAAGAAATTGACAAATGAGGGGAAAGAACCAGTTGAGAAGGCTACTATAACCGTTAATCAAGACAATAAAAGGACACAAGCAAGCAATTAAATATACGAGAGGTCATCATAGTAAGCTTATGTTGATCACATATTTCTTTTTTTATCAGTTCTTTCATCTAGTTACTCTGCTTCTTTGACTAGAAAGGTTTAACCGAAGTCTGATAACTTCTATTTTTCTTCCTTCTAGGTCTTGTTGTTCTTTTACCACCCATCATCCTCCTTAGACAAGTTTAATTCTTGTTTTTATTTTCTTTATGGTCCGTGGGAGCCCCAATCCCAGTCCTTAGCACAAACGCATTTTAAATTTCGAAGAATATGTAACAAGCTATATATTTTTTAGAAATTTCAAAAGAGTTATTTTCAAGAGAGTTATTTCGAGATCAGTTTTGATTGTCCTTTGTAACTTTGAGTTTCAAGTATAAAGTATTTGAGATTGATCTATCATTATCTTTATTTGAGCTTCCCATGTTCACTATGTTAAATTTCTCTTATGCATGCATCATCTTCTTTTTATTTTATGTGATCATAAATCTTTAGTTTAACTATGATGGATGTGAGGAAATTTTTCTTATCTTCTTTAAATGTATGAAGTGGTCATTTCTCAGGAACTTTCTCTAAATAGAAAACA
The DNA here is from genome assembly GCA_009831015.1 of Picea engelmannii. Lineage (NCBI taxonomy): Eukaryota > Viridiplantae > Streptophyta > Pinopsida > Pinales > Pinaceae > Picea > Picea engelmannii. Next base: position 359,616 of record ML790031.1, on the reverse strand, counting down.
AAACGTTTTTCTTTTATTTTTTTTGCAATCTTTATATTTCTCTGATTACCACGAGGAACTTGTGCAAGGTCCCATATTCTGAAAACCTATAGTCCCAAGAAAATATTAAAGTAAATAGGAGTACCACCTCTATAAAAATGCAAGGGGATTTACATCCTCGTGAGGTTTCCATTTGGTTCCTAACAGATTCAAGCCTCAACAAATAGTAAGTAGTGATAGAACCACCCATGCATAACAAGGCCTAATTTTTCCCATCTTGTAGATATGACTTGCATATTTATTGTTTTATTTTTATTTTTATTTTTTATTATATTATCCTTTTTATTTATTTATTTTCATTTTTAATTTACCCATAATTTTATAAAAATGCACATGATTTTGATTTCCCATGATTTTTCGAAACCTACCCTTGGTTTTAAATTACATGGAAAAATAACTTTTAATTTCTAAATCATTTTACATAAGGAAATTACTATCACATGGGAAAAACAAATTTACTTAAGCAAATTACATTTTACACTATGCATTTTGACCTAAATCTCTCATGTATATTTCATATCTATATTTACATTATTTTTCCCATGTCTTTAAATGGAATACACTTTGATTTTTTTCATTTTCTATATGTGCATGTGTCTTTATTTCTTATTTCTTTTATCTATTTTTCCTATTTTTATTATCTATTTTTTCTATTTTATCTATTTTTCCTATTTTAATTTCTAAATCATTTTACATAAGGAAATTACTATCACATGGGAAAAACAAATTTACTTAAGGAAATTACTTTTTACACTATGCATTTTGACCTTTTTACCTAAATCTCTCATGTATATTTCATATCTATATTTTCATTATTTTTCCCATATCATGAAATCGAATACACTTTGATTTTTTTCATTTTCTATATGTGCATGTGTCTTTATTTCTTATTTCTTTTATCTATTTTTCCTATTTTCATTATCTATTTTTCCTATTTTAATTTCTAAATCATTTTACATAAGGAAATTACTATCACATGGGAAAAACAAATTTACTTAAGGAAATTACTTTTTACACTATACATTTTGACCTAAATCTCTCATGTATATTTCATATCTATATTTTCATTATTTTTTCCATGTCGTGAAATGGAATACACTTTGATTTTTTTCATTTTCTATATGTGCATGTGTCTTTATTTCTTATTTCTTTTATCTATTTTTCCTATTTTCATTATCTATTTTTCCTATTTTATCTATTTTTCCTATTTTAATTTCTAAATCATTTTACATAAGGAAATTACTATCACATGGGAAAAACAAATTTACTTAAGAAAATTACTTTTTACACTATGCATTTTGACCTAAATCTCTCATGTATATTTCATATCTATATTTTCATTATTTTTCCCATGTCGTGAAATGGAATACACTTTGATTTTTTTCATTTTCTATATGTGCATGTGTCTTTATTTCTTATTTCTTTTATCTATTTTTCCTATTTTCATTATCTATTTTTCCTATTTTATCTATTTTTCCTATTTTAATTTCTAAATCATTTTACATAAAGAAATTACTATCACATGGGAAAAACAAATTTACTTAAGGAAATTACTTTTTACACTATGCATTTTGACCTAAATCTCTTATGTATATTTCATATCTATATTTTCATTATTTTTCTCATGTCGTGAAATGGAATACACTTTGATTTTTTTTCATTTTCTATATGTGCATATGTCTTTATTTCTTATTTCTTTTATCTATTTTTCCTATTTTCATTTTATTTTTATTTTTTCTCATTTTCCCCAAATTCCCGGATTTTTCTTTATCTTTCTATTTTATTTTGTTTTATTATTTTTAATTTTGTTTAATTTTTTT
>ML790031.1:331296-357657 GCA_009831015.1 Picea engelmannii | reverse complement strand
CCAATGTATATGGAGACATCTCAGTGTTGTCTTTTAGAGTTGTTCTACTTTCCCACAACACATCATTCAGCTTCAAATTCTGATTCCTTTGGTTCTTGTCAATATTTTTCTTCAAAATCTAAATGAGTGTCTTATTTGTGGATTCTGAAAGACCATTTCCTTGCGGATAGTAGTTTGATGATTTCCCCATAATAATTCCATATTCTCCACATAATTTTGTAAATTTTGAACCGATGAAAATCAAACAATTATCAGTGATAAATTTGTCTAGGACATTGAATATTGACAAAATATTATCTTTGAGAAATTTAATTAATTTTTCAGAATCAACCTTTTTTAATGCCACTTCTTTTGGCCACTTCATAAAATAATCTGTAGCGATGAGAATGTGCATATGTCCCTTTCTTGAATTTGGATTTATTGGCTCGACAATGTCAAGCCCCTGTTGGGAGAATGGTTGTTCTATAGTTATAGGTTGTAATGACATCACAAACTTATTCATTTTCCCTAAAAATTGTTGGCAAGATACACACTTCCTTATTGTGGCATATGAGTCTCTAAAAATTAATGGCCAATAAAATCCATGTCTTATTATCTTATGGGTGGTGGTCGTAGGTAAAAAATTTCCACCGCATATTCCGTCATGGAATTCCCTCATTAGTTCTTGGTCTTTGTTTTCATCAACACATCTCAGTAATACACCATCATAGTTCTTTCTGAATAGTATATCAACAATCAAAACGTATTGATTTGACTTCATATTCGTTGTTCTTCTCTCTTTAGGGCTCATGGTAACTTGAAACTGCCTGGACCTCAAGTATAATAAAATGTCTCCATACCATTTTGAATTGACCAATGGTTATCCTACTGAAATTGAAATCATTCCATCCATAGAATCACTATTTGTGATGAGCTTACATAAAAATTTTCCTTTGACAACCTTTAAAGGTTTGATCTCAATATCATATTCTTGGATCTTCACGAGCCAGTTAGCCCATTTTCCTTCTCTCAATTGTCGATTCAAAAGAATATTCACCGTTGAGGATGGGACATAAGCAATGACATGAGAATTTAGTAGGTATGTCTGAAAGTGCGCCACCGCTTTCACAAGAGCCAAGTCTTGATTTTTCAGTTATGAATATCTCAATTCATAATCATGAAGGGTATTTCTGATGAAACTGATTGGGATTTATTCACCTTTGGTATTCCTCTGAGTAAGAACAAATGCAACAATTGTTTCTGTATCGAACAAATAGATGATGAAATCCCTTTGAAAATATGGGCTAATGAGGACTGGAGCTGTGGTGACCACTCTTTTGATATCATTGAAAGATTCTTGTGCATCCGTTGTCCATTCAAACCTTTTATCCTTCTTAAACAATAAATTGATTGATTTCACAATACTTTCATAATCAGGAACAAATATTTGCACAAAGTTGATATTACCAAAGAACAATTGAACTCCTTTCTTAGATGATGGGGGTTTGAGTTCATTTATAGATTTAACTCTTTCTAGATCTATATAAATCCCTTCCTTTCACACAATATGACCCAATAGTTTTCCTTGAGTTACAACAAATAAATATTTCTTTGGATTTAGTGAGACACCATATAATATGCATCTATCAAAAACCTTTCTCAAGTGATGGATGTGATCACCCCTTGTTTTTGAATGCACTGTCAAGTCATCTTGATAGTCTGCCCTAAATTTCCCTATCAACCCATTGAAAGAATGATCCATGGCCCTTTGAAATGTGGCTCCTACATTATTTAAACCAAAGGGAATCCTAGCATATGCATATGTCTCCCACGGTGTTATGAATGTTGTCTTTTATTTGTATTCCTCAGCAACCAAGACTTGATTATATCCAGAAAAACCATCCAACATGGATATAGAAGCCGATTTCGTGACTTGATGGAGAAGAAACTCCATGATTTTTAAAGGATATTTATCCTTTTATGCTTTCTTTGTTAAGATCCCTTAAATCCACATGCATCCAGATTTCCCTAGTCTTCTTTCTTACTATCACATGGTTTAAAAGCTAATGAGTTTGTCTAATAGGATATATTATTCTGAACTTCTTTAATTTATCCAATTCAACCTTTACCATAGGTTTCAATTTGGGGTTCATAATCCTTATTTTATGCTTGATCGACTTTTCTTCTTCTCTCAAAGGAATGATATGTTTGAATATTGTTTCATCATAAGATTTCAAATCATCATAGGTCCATGCGAACACATCAATATATTCTTTAAATAATGCGACATATTGATCAACCTATTAAATGGTGCAATCAACTCCCAAGTTGACATATTTTGGGGAACTGTCAGTTCCAATATTGATCTTTCTTATTTCTTGAACCTTTCAGAGTGAAATTTCCTCCAGGATATTCTTAGCATGATCATCTTTCATAAAAAGAGACTCATATTGAATTCAATATTTTGAGACAACATATATGTGATTGTATTCATCATCATCGTCATTCAACACAAATTTTTCCAATTGTTCATCATTCTCAAACACTTGAAAATATTCCAGGTTATCAGGTATAGAAGATCATAATACTCTTTCTACCTGAAAAGATGTTTTTCTTTGTATATCATCTGGATTTGACAATGAGGCTGCCAAAGCCACTGAATCTGCCTTCTGATTCTTTTCTCTTGGAATGAAATAAATGTTGAAAGAGATGAAATATTACATCAATTCGTTAACTCTTTTGAAATACAATTTGAGTCTTTCCTTCTTGATTTTATACCTCTGGGTGACTTGATTAATTACCAACTCAGAGTCTCTAGTAACAATTAGGTGTTCTATCTTCATTTCTTGTGCAAGAATCATCCCATGAATCAAAGCTTCATATTCTGTCTCATTACTAGTACATGCAAATTCAAGTCTGATAACATGTGTATGAATAATATTATCTGGACTTACAATGACAACTCCAACTCCACTTCCATAGCTTGAAAAATCTCCATCGAATGACATCCTCCAACAATCTTCAAACGAATGTTCTTGATCCTCCATGTCTTGAATTTGCTGCAGGCTTTCAATGTGTTACATGTCTAGGATAGCATAATTTTCAATCCAAGCATCTACACAATCTTCCATTAATTCATTATCCTTCTTTTTCAAAGGGAAGGGTTTCTTGGGTTCATGGGGAACCTTAATCATTTCTCCTTTTCTTGGAAACATCATGTAACTTCCATTCTTCATTATATATCCATCGATCATGGATGACCAATCTCTTCCCAACACAACTCCATATGTAGGAGCAAGGTCTACCACAATGATATTGAAAACTGTGATAATATGGGGAGTCGTCGTGACCCAAGCATAAAATTCCTTGATTTCTCCATAAGATGGCACTTGTCTAGAATCAAGTTCATATATACTTTCACCAGTCTCATAATATTTAGTACTCATGTCCAATGACTCCATGAAATCTAGTGGCATAATATTATTGGTCACGCATGTATCAAATAAACAATTATGAAGTGAAACATCATGATTTTCATTTGAAATATAAAAGGGAGGAATTTTACCTCTTATCTTGGCAATTGATTTGTTCTGAATTTGTTTCGGACTTGTAACAACAAATTTTGCTTTTTCAGATGGATCATCCAATAATATCAAAATATTTTCCCTTTGTTGGGGAATATTCACCACTTCAGTAAAAGGAAGAGTTATCCTTAATTGACTTAAGTCCTCTACAACATTGTATGTCATATGAGTGGAGTTTGGCATCAGTTGTTGCTTCTTACTTCCAACTCTATCCTATATTTTCTCATTTTCTCTTTTCTCATTTATTTTTTATTTATCTTTTTGGTTTTCCTTTTTAGAATCATTTTTATTCTTGGATCTATTTACAAACCCTCTTGTTTGGGAAATGTTTTCTTGTGAGTTGGGGTTGTTGTCACCCTCTTCAAATATATACATGGATGTCTTGAATCCATCCATCTATATAGTTTCATAGATTTCATCAGGTGAATAATAATTCTCTTTATCAACCATTTTCTCATCATATACATCACCCAAAATAGATGCATTGGAAGTAGGTTGTCTGGGAACCTTTTGTCTTTGCAGATTATCCATGTTTTCAAACCTCACTCTATTTTCTTGGGGAGGGTTCCTTCTTTTCTATGGGACCAAAATTCTTGGATTTTCCACATAATTATCCCCCTTTATTAGTCTGGTTGTCTCATTATTCATTTTCTTTATAGTTCTATTCATTTGTGCAATTTCAATTATTTTCTTGATTTCTTGTGTCGCAATAGGGTCTACCTTCACATCTAGTATGGCTACCTTGAAAAATCCTCCTCCAATTGTTTTATTTTGGGTCAGTTGTGGCTTGAATTCTTCATTATTTCTTGAAATAGAAGCTCCTTGATTATCAATACTTAATCCTCCCATATTTCTTTGTACTTTTCCTAGTATGATGTCAGGGTCGACACCCATTTCAATCATAATTTCTTCCATCTCAATGGCTTTAGTCATTGCTTCCTCCAGGATATCCATCTGGGATGTTTTGATAGTGTATTTCACATTTTGGGGCATTGCATTCTTATAATATCTAATTATGACTGGGTCAATAGGTCTTTTGTCTTTTGGAATATTACTCAAGCTTTTATTGAGTGTGAGATTAAAATATCATATTCTTTCATTCTTCCTCAAACCAATCTGGGTGAAATCGATGAGAAGGGTATGATAAGAAATTGGAGGGGTGAACATAGTCAGGGACATGACTTCAAGGTCATTGAGTGAGTGAATTGATCTACTGGGAAATTTCGTATACCACTGATATGATCTTCCTTATAAGGTTTGCAGAAATAACCTTAACATGACATCGACATACTCAACATGATGAAAATCACAAAAATCAAGAAATAAGTGAAGGTTCCTCTTTGCATCGATTGTCCTATCTCCAAAAAATTCCCTCAAGGTACCCTTAGGGGGAACAACTAGATCATGTTTCTCACCTATAATATTCAAAGGGGAATCTCTTAATCTTCTTCGATTTTCAAACCTCATGTTTTCTTGATTTCTTGCAACATCTCTTCCACCTCCTTGTCTCTCTTCATGAGGTTCTTCTCGTGGTTGTTCATTTCTTTCTTCAATATCTAGAGAGGTTCTAGGAATATGATTTTCACTTCTTAGAATAAGAATTTTCTTTCTTTTACTTCTGGTAATGGGTCCCTTGTATTTTTCCAGCTTCAATCTAGACCTTGTCCTTGTGCTTCTCTAGCTAGACTTTGGTTTCTTCCATCTTTCCGCTCGTCTCTCCTTTGTCTCCAGGCGATTTCTCTTTCTTCTTCACAGACTAAAAATTACTAGGACCTTTCTAGTTCTTGTCAAGTCTCGACTATCGTTATCACAATATTATATATCTGGTGTAATATGCTTCGTTTATTATTCAATCCAATTTCTAGATGGGGTTAATCAGCATAGGGAAAAGTCATATATTTTTCAAAAACTGCTAAACCAGATTCAAAATTTTAGTTCAATCCATAGTATGGTTGAAAAAAATGTTGATTCTTGAATTTGTTAGGACCAAAATGACAACCTCACGAGGATTTAAATAGGTGGTACTCCTATTTACTTTAATATTTTCTTGGGACTATAGGTTTTTAGAATATGGGACTTTGCAGAGGTCCGTCGTGGTAATCAAAGAAATATAAAGATTGCAAGAAAAATAAAAGTAAATTTTTTTGTTTTCTATTTAGAGAAAGTTCATGAGAAATGACCAGGAACAACACACTTCGTACATTTAAATTAGATAAGCAAAATTTCCTCACATCCATCATAGTTAAACTAAATATTTCTGATCACATAAAATAAAAAGAAGATGATCCACATGCATAAGAGAATTTTAATAGAGTGAACATGGGAAGCCCAAATAAAGATAATGATAGATAAATGTCAAATACTTTATACTCAAAACTCAAAGTTACAAAGCAAAGTCAAAACTAATCCTGAAATAATTCTCTTGAAATTTATAAAAAATATATAGTTTGTTACATATTCTTCGAAATTTAAAATGTGCTTGTCCCAAGGAATGGGATTGGGGCTCCCACAAACCATAAAGAAAATATAAACAATAATTAATCTTGTAGAAGGAGTATGATGGGAGGTAAAATAAAAACAATACCTGGAAGGAAGAAAAAGAGAAGTTATCAGACTTCGGTTAAAACTTTCTAGTCAAAGTAGTGGAGTAACTGGATGAAAGAACTGATAAAGAAAGAAAGATGTGATCAACATAACATTACTATGATGGTCTCTTGTATGTTTAATTTCTTGTTAGTTTCTTTTAATTGTCTTCATTAATGGTTACAGGAACCCTCTCAATTGTTTCTTGTCCCTCATTGGTCAATTTGTCGATTTCTTTCTTGAAACATTCTTCAATATAATTTTTCATTGGTGCCACATTTATCTCGTGTTGTATTTTGATGTTGAATAAATATCCTTCCAAGTCTCCCAAATCAAGGGAAATACCATGTAATACTTCTTCAATATCTTGATTCTTCATGGAGTAGTCCAATAGCCAATTTTCTATGTCGTCTTAATGATATTCAAGTATACCATAAAATTTTTCAACCGATAACCCTTTAAAAATATCAACTTATTCCTCAAACTATTGCTTTGTTAGGAACATTGAATTGGGAATTAATTTGGGGTCTTGTACTTCATTAGTACTTCCATATAGTTCTATCTTTGTGAGCCTCTTGAACAATTCTTCCCTCTTTGATATAACTTGGCTGCATGCTTGAAAAATATTATTCAATTTTTTGATCTTTTCCTTCCAACATGCATTCAAATTTTTTATCCAACTTGGGGAGGGAAGATCATCCTCTCTTATCCTTAGTTCCTTCATTTTAGATACTTTTTTTCCAAAGGGTATTGTTGGCACAGGGGAAGACCCAGGGTTCAACATTTCAACAACGCACTAACAAAACCCAAACTACCAGCCTATTGACAGGCGTAAGTGACACGCTATCAACTGGAACGTCAAATCCATACCAGGGTTGTCTAAATAACCCAAACCATTTAGAGTGAGATGATCTGACGAGTTTAACGGCTCTGTTGGCTGACCAAAATCCTAAAATAACAAAAAGAAAGGAAACTAATATAAAAGAAACTATGATACTATGTACATGAATTTAATTATTTACAAGTGTTAAAAAAAAAACATGAGCATGTGATTATGAACAGGGTATTTACAGTTTGCAATTTTTTGGTGGATGTCTTGCGAAATCAATGTTTTTTGCAATTGTTTATGTAGTAGATAAATAAAGAACATAGATTTTATATTTTCTGTTTCATATTTAAAATCTAAAGAACTAAAGAATACTAATAAAACACAATTTGAAATAAGAACAAAATAATAGTCAAAGCCAATTTAAATTATTCTTATTTCATTGATAAATAAACTAACAAAAGAAATAGAATACGAGTAAACTAACCTGCAATTAATCAACTAATGAGTTTATGTCTCTACGCAATTCAAACTACAAGCTGTCCTGTCTGTGAGGAAAACCTGTAACAAGCTTGTGCTAACATTCCCAGAAAAAACTCAAAGGTATTTTTTGGAGCAAAGATATAAGAGCAAAGTAATTAACATATTGATCTGATGATCTTGTAATGATGAACACTTATAATAAAATAAATTTAATATAAAGTATAATACATCACTTAACATCAATCATAAATCAATGATATTTAAATGAAATAATGATCACATATGTAATATATGAACAACAAATTATAGAAAGAATTTAAAGTTCTTAAGAAAATGAAATATCATATGCTGATAAGACTAAAGTTGTATAACATATTAACTTTCCATAATATAAAAGGAAAACTGTAATGGGAAAGCGCCACACTGGTCTAAAGCCGAGGAGTGAACAACTTGTCCATATAGTCTTGAACGTTACATGTCCATAATGCATCCAAATCAAAGATGTTTTTACTAGCAAGAGTGAACATTATTTAAACTAGTTCAAGATCCAAATGCTCATATCATACAAGATAGAGTTGAATCCCCAAAAATCAAATAATATTACAAAAATAGTGAACTGGAAACCACTCATACATGAGTTGGTTTGCTCAAAATAAACCAAAGTTTTATAAAACATAAAAAGGGAGAAACTACTGAACATTTGAGCGTATAATTCAATGTGTTTGTTCCATGCAATCAACAACATAATCTTCCATTTCCTGTGAATAGAAAAAACGATTTGATATATTAGAAAAACAATTACTAACCACTTATTATTATTTAAAAGAGACTGGCTATAGAATCATAGATTCTATAGCTAGTCTTATTTTTAGCAAATGAAATCAAAATTTAAATCTACCTATTTCGACTTTGATAACAAAATTGAATGAAATCAAAACAAAATCGTTTTATCGTTAAAAATTAGCCAAAGAGGGATCTGACAGTTCGAAATTTATAATTTCTTTAAAATTGGTTGTGTTCTTAATGATTATATTTCCAGCCCTCTTGAATCGTTTATTCTCCTTCAGGTCAAGGTTCTCTTGTTTCAATAGAGCGTTCTGAGCATCCAAGCATTTAATTCGGGCCTGTAAGAGAGGAACATATGTATAGTAATGCTCTATCTAGTTGAGGAAGCTATCACATGCATCGAGGAAATGGGAGATCAACATGGGACACAATCAACAAGGGGTTCTTCATTTTTACCAGTGGTTCGTTCCAGATCGTGCCTGATACCGGAAAATCCTTCTTTATGCTTAAGACGCAGGGGAAAATTGGTCACGAAATCATATTTTTTAACATGGGTAACAACCTCTCTCCTGGAACACTGATTTTATGGATCTTCATGAGCCACGAAATCCTCTATCTCATGATCTGAACACCGATCATCGATATCGATCGGATTGATCGAGATCATATGGTTACCTTTTTTATTTCTTAGTTTTCTAGAAATCAAATGATTGTCATTCTTATTCCTGAAACTTAAATCTGTGCTCTGCAACTTCTTTCCTTTACAAAAATTCTTGACAATGAGATTATCATTAATGTTTAAACTAGAATTGTTCATAGGCACAAGAGGATCCTTTTCTTTTAATTTGACAATCACTTGTTCTAGAGATCTTCCAGGTGAAAACCTACATGGTAATTCTTTATCCACAATGGTCTCATTAACAACAGAAACTGGTCCAATAAATTGTGGGCCATCAATTGAATTAACGAACTAGATTTTAGCTACTGGTCTGTCCGAGTTAGGGTTTGCAGTTAAAAGAGGGTTGGTTGTAGCTTCATCCTAGGTGAATCCATTTCTTATCAGAAAGTTTTACCAATTGTCACCTATCTTTGACAGGTGATAAACCAACAAGATTTTAACGATTCCATGGTGAAATAGACTCGAATTGATACCTTGTCGCTTATAATGCTTGGACATTTTGTAAAGACTCATCAATAGGTAAAAATGAATATCCAACTCAAACCCTATGAAATTCATAAGAAAACGGATGTGGTATAGAAAAATCATCCCATATCGGCCTTCACACGTAACAAACTGCTTCATAATTAAAAGGAGACTATGCCATCTATGTTTTAAAAAATTGGTAGGAATACCTTTTATACAACAAGTGGTCTTATGGTAATACATGAATAGACTCCATGGGACATGTTCTATCTTATAATTCTTAAACCACCTCTCAACTTTAGATGGGAGTCTTTTCACCTTTCTCATGAAATCCTTTGTTAACTCCAACTATATATCCCCAATCTTGGCCTTAAAACCATCAAAAGTCTGTGCAAATTCTTTAACAACTGAGAGGTTGTAGCCTTTGAACTTTTTGAGGAACACATCCCACCCATGAGCCTTCAGGTCGTCAATAGCGTCATCATGGGATAAAAAATCTTAGCATACGTTCAGCTCGATAGGAATGATGGCTGCCATGACCACTGTGATAAGGATACAATAGAAATCACCAAGACTAGGTTTAACTCGGACATGAGAATTAGGGAAAATTAAAACCAGAAGGTTCGTAAGACTCCAAGCCATTTCTCATGATAAGTTCCAAACCCTACAGGGTACAAAACCCCATATGTATCATGAATGGTCTCATTAATATTTCTGGCCAACAAGGTAAGGCGGAAATGCAAGTACAACATGCTTGTACTCATTTGCATAAATGTCGATATGACAATCGAACTCATAAGAAAAATATCAACAATTAACCAAGGTTCTTGTGCATTCAAACATTTCAACAATGAATTATAGAACTAATGAATTCATAATAACCATAATACACAAAGATTTCAACAGTGGATTAATGAACCATTTCATAAGATTTGAATTTTAATGATACATGGGTGACTTTTAAAACGATATTTAATAGGTAAAAAGATTATGAAACAATGATAAGTTTTATGTTTAAATTCATGCTTACAGTCATGAATTAAAAATAAAACAAACAAAAATGAAAACAACAAAAACTCAATAAGGTAAACGTAACCTGATCATCCCCTCGAAACTGAAAAACTTAAATATTTACAAATAGAAGGTGATGGCAACTACAAAAAGGTATGATCTTTTGAGGGGACTTTGATTAAGAATACAAATTATTGCCGGCTGCCAACAATGGTGACATATTGTGCGAAGCAGTTATCTCTGCATCACCATAAAATTCATGTTAGAGTGAATCAAATGAAATGAATTTTTCAGAAATAGTTAACAACAATTCAAGCATATTGATCATAACTCAGAAAATAATGCAGTTTAGGATAAGATATATTTTTGTCTAAAAAAAATGTCATCGATTATCCAACTTAGATTACAAGTGTAACGATTTTTTATGCATTTGAATTCGATACTATTGACAAGGCCACTATTGCCAACAGGCGTCCATAGCCTCGACAGGGATGCCATTTGACCCACTCTAGTACCTCTATCCTATCGAAGAGTCATTCAATCATGATATGGGACATATTTTCACTTTGATCAAATTGAAAATAGACTTGAGGATCTTCTTGAACTCAACATTGCTTCGCTACCAGCAGGCCTATTTAGTACCCTGCCGAAGTTGCCTTGGTATCATGCATGCATTTACCCACTTCTAGCAAACATGTTCAGTGTCCTAGCGGGTTTACATACACTTCCCACACATTAACGTTATTTCAACCCTCTAGAATTTGTTTATAGTTTGCAGAACTTAATGATATTCAATAGGGAAGGGTGATACTGAAAATCTTGTAGTTTGGAATGTAAAATTTTTATCTTTCACGAATTAATCTTCTGTTTTGATGACCCTCATCATGAATTGGACACTTAGATTTTGGTTAGGAAATCATCTCAAGGATGGGAAGGTACAGTTAAGTTGTTTTTCTCAAAATAGGGACATCGTTAGAAGTTTATTAATGACGATCACGTATACTTGTAATTTCAATGAAAACCATAAACACTTATTTGAACAGAAAACCACTTATGTTGATCTGAGTTTTATCACTTACCTCTCAGGTGTTTGGAAAGTAATAAGATGTTGCTAAAAAATGCAAATTATGATTCCCCTTAAAAACATGATATGGTGACTTAGACACAATTATTCAAAAAACACATCAAAACCAAGAAAAATGAAAAGAGCCAAACACAAAAACAGAAAAAAAAAAATTAAAAACAATATTTACAAAAGAATGGAACATAAATCATTAGGTGAAATACTTCTTGAGATCCTGGCCATTCACTGGGAAAGTGTCTAGTTGTCCCTCCAAATTATACAGATGGAAAGAGCTGGGGGCCAATTTTTCAGAAATTACAAATGGTCCCAGCCATAGATTCTGGAACTTGGTGTGTTCCCCCTTACCCTCATGAGCTTTATCCCACTTGAGAACTAGATCTCCTACATCAAAATTTCTATATGAAGAAGAATTTGAATCAAACCAAATTTTTACAATTTGTTGATGTTGGTCCAGTTTCTGCTTTTCTTGTGTTCTTACTTCCTTTGATTTTAATAAGGCATTTATTCCATTTTCTAGAGGAGGGCACTCCTCTTCTTGAACTTTCTGTGACAATTGCAAAGAAGCAAGTAAAACTTGTGGAGGGAGAATCGTTTCTCTTCCGTAGACGAGGAAGAAAGGGGAGTTACCAACAGAGGCTTTTGGGGTCACCCTATCATCCCAAAGCGCATTATACAGTGCATTGTGCCAGTTCTTGTGATTTTCTGAAACTGTCCTTTTAATAATCTTGATTAAATTTTTATTCGTCAATTCCGCCAAACCATTTCCTTGAGGATAGTAGCTTGCAAAATACTTAAGTTTAATCCCTTTTTCAAGAGAAAAAACGTTCATCTCAAGGGATGAAAAGTAAGAGGCGTTATCAAAGACCAGACATTCAGGAATGCCAAATCGAGTGATGATATGGGAGTTCATAAAAGATACTACCTAACTGGTGTTGACCACTTTTAAAGGTACAACCTCGGACCATATTGTAAAATAGTCTATTGTTGTAAGGATATACTTGTGATGATATGAAGAAGAGGGATTAATTGGTCCTATGATGTCAAGGCCCCATTTCTGAAAAGGGGAATCTACAGTAACATGATGCAAAGGGAATGTTGCCTTTTTTACCCGTCCTATGGCCTTTTGGCAGATTATGCATTTACGACACAACACATGGGCATATTTAAACAATTTAGGCCAATAGTATCCAACTCTTAACACTTTGTGAGCGGTGGTATCTCCACCAAAATGACCACCGACTTCACCTGCATGAAGTTCAGATAGCACTTTTTCTAACTCTTCCTTTTCTAAACGACGCATAAGAACACCATCAAAGTTCTTTCGAAATAATACATCATTTATTAATTGGAAAGATGTAGATTTAAGCCTAAGTGCTCTTCTATTTTTAGGATCAATATTACAGGGAGAAGATCCATGTGTCAAATAAAATTTAATGTTTTCATACCAAGAATTGGCAGTAACTTGTTCACAACTGATCTATTTTTCGTCAGGTTGATTCACAGTTGAGGTGTTTATTTGACTTTCTTATTCTTCAACCGAATCAAACACTATCTTACAAAGGCCTTGACCTTTAAAAATCTATGAAGGGGTTATTTCAAGGTCATATTCCTGTAATGACGTCATCCAATTTTCCCTTTTCTCACCCAGTTCGTTTTGTACTAACAAGTTTCTTACAGCTGGGTAAGGAATAATAAACTTGGTTTTGGATTTCAACAGGTATGACCGGAAGTGTTTTACTGCTTTGAAGACAACATATGCATGTTTATCAACTACTGGGTAGTTAAGATCTGCTCCTTTGGAAGATGATCTCATGAATGCAATGTGTATCTCATTTCTTTCAGTGTTTTTTTGTGTTAACACAGTAGCATAAGATCGGTCAGAAGAAAAGGTGTAAAGAGTGAAATCTTGAGAAAAATCGGGGCTCATCAAGGAAGGGTCCTCTATTATTTCTTTTTTAATTGAGTCGAAAGCTTGACTTTATTGTGGTCCGCAATGATATAAAATATATATTTTTAATTAAATTCTGTAATGGTCTTACCATTTCTGAGAAACTTGGGACAAACCTTTTGACGAAATTAATCTTGCCCAAAAAGGACTACATGGATTTTTTTGAAGAAGGAGGGGGGAGTTTAGCAATAGCTTGGGTTCTTTCAGGATCAATAATCATTCCATCCTTAGACACTATGAACCCAAGAAGTTTACCTTACTCCACTGCAAAGACTGATTTCTTAGGGTTGAGAGATATGTCGAACTTGTGGCATCATTCCAGGACAACCCTGAGGTGAGACAAGTGGTCTTTCTTGTTTTTAGAGAAGACAGTGACATCATCAAGGTAGACCATGACTGATTGGTTAATGAGGCCACAAAAATTAATATCCATTGCTCTCTGAAAAGTGGCACCGACATTTATGAGTCCAAAAGGAATTTTCTTGTAGGCATAAGTGCCCCATGGGCTGGAAAAGGTGGTTTTATGCTAATCTAAGGGAGACAAGAGGACCTAGTTGTATCCCAAAAACCCATCTAGCAGAGATAGTATTTCGGAGCTAGACACCTGCTATAGAATTTGTTCCATTGGAGGAACAAGGTAGTTTTATTTATCATATGCTCAGTTTAAGTTTTGAAAAGTGACACAAAGTCGAATTTCACCACGTTTCTTCCTTACAGGGACTAAATTCGACACCCATTGCGTGCTCCTAACCGAGAAAATTATATTTGCAGTTAATAATTTGTTTAGTTCTTTTTTAACAGAGGGTTCCAATTTAGGATGCATCTTCCTCAATTTCTGTTGAAAAGGATGAGTCTGGGGTTTCATGGGGATAACATGTTGTATGATGTTAGGGTCGAATGTTTTCAGGTCATCATATGCCCAAGAAAAAACTTCTTTAAATTATTTAAATAACTTTATAAAATCAAATATTTCTTTCTCGAAACATCCCTTTCCCATATTAATATTTTGAGGATTATCCTTTGTTCCTAAATTAACTGTCTCATAAATCAAAGAAAAATTGTTAGTTTTACAATTTATTGTCCCTGTAAATTTATTATGCAAGTCATAAAATTTCTCTAGTCATACGACAAATCTAGGGATACAGTTTACTAGCTCGGATGTCGATTCAGGAGATTGAGGATCAGATATTACTGTGAAATTCTGGAGGTTCTCATCATGAGTACCTTCATCAATGGATTCACTTTGGAAGGTGTCTTCCATATGCAGGATGTTGATAATCTGTTGTTCATCGTCGAATACTCTCCAATTTGTAATGTTATCCAGGATCGACGGTCTGAATAACAATTCAATTGAAAACACATTAGGGGAAAGACCTTTAGTGGGAAATATTTTAGAAGCAACATTGGCCAATAAATCAACTTCTAAATTACTCAAACTAGGAATGGAATTTATGTTGAATGCTGAAAAATTGTGCATTAAAATCCATACCTCTGTCTGGTAGCTTTTCAGATGTGGTGATAAGCAATGTATGGCATTTATTACCTGCCTAACTACGATTTCTGAGTCACCAAATACTATCAAATTTTGCACGTCCATATCCAAAGCTTTCCTGAGCCCTTGTAGAAATGCTTCGTACTCGACCGTGTTATTGGTACATTCAAACTCTAACCGGCAAGAAATAAAAGTCTTATCACCTGTAGTATCGATGAGTACACAACCAACACCTTCTCCTTCTATGGATTTGGATCCGTCAAAGTATAAAGACCAGATCTATGCATCATTGAAAGTACTTGGCATACTTGGCATAGTGGATGTCTGAGTATAGGTTACAACTTCAGATTTCTACGTAGGATCAATGATGGGAGAGATTTCGGTCATGAAATTACCAAAGAAGGTATTCATTCCCCGCATTTCAAAATGAATTAGCAGATGTAATGAAACGTTCATTTGTGTCATTTAGATCCATTACAATATTCTTAAGATAACGTTCTCTGTTTATCCTGATTTTGTTGGGCTGTCCATTTTTAGGTAGCCACAAGTGAGACCAATATGTGGCAAAGTAATCGTGCAGTTGTTCTGACCAATCCCTGCTTAAAAACAAGCCATAAAATTCATGGATATAAATAACGATAATATCAATTATCCGATGAACCTTAGGATTGGATGATAATATAATCAACACATTCTTAAGCTCACCAAATACTTTAACGTTTGTTCGATCTAGATGAATGATTTTAAGATCAGAAGGTTTAACTTCTACGTTAATTTTTTGGCAAAAAGATAGAGGCATCACATTTGATGATGCACCGAAATCGACCATGCAATTATGTACATTCCTATTAAAAATTTCAAAGGTTAACAAAAAAGGAGGGACATTTTTTTGAGAATTAACAACAGAATTCTGTTGATTTTTAGTTGCTGTCCCTAAAACAGTTTTATCTACATTTGCTACAGTTTTTATTCTAAGTTCCTTTTATCTGGAAGTTCATATGTCGTTTTAGTTGGGACTGTTTTGGCTGTATTTAAATCAATTTCTGCTGATTTTTTTCTTCTAGGATTTCTCTTTTTATTGTTTTCAACGATGCTTTGAAGCATTTTCTGCAAAATAAGGGGAAATTTGAGTAGTTCAAAAAAAAAATATTAGCCCTCATTTTTTTCAAATCTTCAATTAAATCGTATTCTAAAATTGGGGCTGCTAAGCCTTGTTTAATTTCAGTCTACTTTGAATATTTCGGAAACACATTTTTACTTGCTTCAGAAGGGGGTTTGTTTTGGGTTTTGCTTCTTGTGTTGTAAGGGTGGACAGTTTCAAAGTTTGCTTTGAAAATACTATCCGACAAGTGACCAAAAACAGGAGGAGATGAATCCTCTTCTTTTGGTATCTCCTCTCCAACTGTATCGTCAGAAGTTTTAGGAGGAAGAGAATCATAATTATCATGTGCTTCTAAGATGGTTTGTAAAGCATATTGTAAACTTTCAAAATTTATACCTTTTGTGGTCGGGTTTGGCCAGTTAGGGTGAAAAGGTTTTCTGAAAGGAGGTTTAAAACTTTCTTTGCTTTTGGATGCCTCCTCGACTGTTCTCTTCAAGTCAACGACCTGATTGGACAATTTTTGGAAAGATTTTTGCAAGCTTTCTAAGTCTAAATTTTCTTGTTGATTCTTAAGTTGAGGTGGCCTAGTGAGAATTTCTATTTTCTTGTTAGAAGATGAGGTTGTTTTAGATTCACTACTAAGATTTTATTTTAAGCTTAATGTATCATATTCAATTTGGCTCGCCTCCTCAAAGGCTTCTAACAAAGTGTTATTTTTAGGCCTTTTGACCCATATGGCTATATTATTGTGCAAGGCTTTAGCATAATATGCAACAATCAAACTTTTTGCAGGCATCGAATCTGCAGGGATTTTGTTCTTTAACGTTAAAAATATTTGGTTAAAGTCTTTCACTTTTTCCTTAGGATTCATTTTTAAGCTGGAGAGTTCCATAACTAGGACTTCCGAAGATTTATCGTCTCCGAATTTTTCTAAGAAACATGTTTCAAACTTGTCCCAATAGACAATGGTTTGGGGCTGCTAAGAAAAATACCATGTGGAGTCATTTACCTCAAACATATAAGGAAATAATCTACATACTACATCCTCGTGCTCAACACTTCAGAGTCTAATGGCCAACATAAATTTTTTGATGTGATCCATAGTGGATTGCTTTGAATTTGGGCCAAATTTGGGTAGCCATTTCTCTAGATGTTTCAGTAATGGGTGTTGGGACCCAGGTACAACCACGACATCTTCATCAAGCCAAGGTCTGGTAGGATTATTTTGGTTCTCCATGGGATTTGATGGTGTCGAAGGATGAGATGGTTCTGATGAAGAACTCCCTTCATCTAAAGACTCTCCTCCTGAAGAGTATGGAGAAGAATCAGGTGGAATACTGGTTCCTCCTACTCCAAGAATGAGTGTTACATTAGGATTGGTATTATTTCCACCTAAAGGGTTTTGGAGAAGACCAGTGCCTTGAAGTTGTTCTCGGATATCCGAGAAATCAAGGAGTTGATTTAGTGTCCTACCAGGTTGTCTGATACAGGCTAAGGCACTATGGGTTTTTATGAGTGACTGATGAACAATTTATTGGACGTTGGCCCCTTAAGGAATTGGTGACACTGGTTCAACAGGAAACTCAGGGTTATTGTTTGAGGAAGTTGTTGTTTCAAGTGTAATGTTATTGTCTGAGAGACTATGCATTATGATAGGAGAGAAAGTGTGTGGGGGAGGAGTCTTGTGACCTCCATGTGCCATCAATTTAATTCAGGCCCTCCTTCTAGCACCATTTGTTGATGGGCATAAGTGACACGCCGTCAAGTGGAAGATCAAATCCAGACTGGGTTTGTCTAAATAACCCAATCCGTTTGGAGTGAGATGACCTTATGGGTTTAATGAATCCGTTGGCCAACTAAAATCCTAAAATGACAAAAAGAAAGGAAACTAATCTAAAATAAAATACGATACTATGTACATGAATTGAATTATTTACAAGTGTTAAAAAAAAAACATGAGCATGTGATTATGAACAAGGTATTTACAGTTTGCAAGTTTTTGGTGGATGTCTTGCGAAATCAATGTTTTTTTCAATTGTTTATGTAGTAGATAAAGAAAGAACATACCTTTTATATTTTTTGTTTCATATTTAAAATCTAAAGAACTAAAGAATACTAATAAAACACAATTTGAAATAAGAATAGAATAACAGTTAAAGCCAATTTAAATTATTCTTATTTCATTGATAAATACACTAACAAAAGAAATAGAATATGAGTAAACTAACCTGTGATTAATCAACTAATGAGTTTATGTCTTTGCACAATTCAAACTCCCAACTGTCCTGCCTGAGGAAAACCTGTAACAGGTTTGTGCTAACATTCCCAGAATAAACTCTAAGGTATTTTTTGGAGAAAAGATATAAGAGCAGAGTAATAAACATATTGATCCGATGATCTTGTAATGATGAGCACTTATAGTAAAATAAATTTAATATAAAATATTCATGTAATACATCACTTAAAATAAAGCATAAATCAATGATATTTAAATGAAATAATGATCACAGATGTAATATATGAACAAAAAATTACAGACATAATTTAAAGTGATGAATAAAATGAAATATCATATGCTGATAAGACTAAAGCTGTATAACATATTAACATTCCATAATATAAAAGGAAAAATGTAATGGGAAAGTGCCACACTGGTCTAAAGCCAAGGATTGAATAGCTTGTCCATACAGTCTTGAAAGTTACATGTCCATAATGCATCCAAATCAAAGATGTTTTTACTAGCAACAATGAACCCTATTTAAACTAGTTCAGGATCCAAATGCTCATATCATACAAGATAGATTTGAATCCTCCAAAATCAAATAATATTACAAAAATAGTGAACTGGAAACCACTCATACATGAGTTGGTTTGTTCAAAAATAAACCAAATTTTTATAAAACATAAAAAAGGGAGAAACTATTGAAAATTTGAGCGTATAATTCAAAGTGTTTGTTCCATGCAATCAACAACATAATCTTCCATTTCCTGTGAATAGCAAAATCGATTTGATATATTAGAAAAACAATTACTAACCACTAATTATTATTCAAAAGAGACTGGTGTTGGTGGGCAAAATTGACCGTCCTTCAAATGGAAGAACGAGGTTGGTCCAAGGCTGTCTAAATAACCCAAGTCATTTGGTGTAACTTGTTCCGATGAGTTTAATGGCTCCGTTAGCCAATCAAAAAGTCCTAAAAGAAACAAATAAAAGAAATGAAATAACTAACTAATTACTAGACACTATATATATATATATATATATATATATATATATAAGAAAAATAGCAAAATCGATTTGATATATTAGAAAAACAATTACTAACCACTAATTATTATTCAAAAGAGACTGGTGTTGGTGGGAGAAATTGACCGTCCTTCAAATGGAAGAACGAGGCTGGTTTGAGGCTGTCTAAATAACCCAAGTCATTTTGTGTAACTTGTTCCAACGAGTTTAATGGCTCCGTTAGCCAATCTAAAAGTCCTAAAAGAAACAAATAAAAGAAATCAAATAACTAACTAATTACTAAACACTATATCTATCTATCTATCTATCTATCTATCTATCTATCTATCTATCTATCTATCTATATATATATATATATATATATATATATATGTACATATGTATAATGTAACTATTGTAGATAAATTTAAGCAAGATATACAAATATTACCTATGTACATGATTTACAAACTGCAAGTTTTAATCGAAAGTTACGAAAATCAGTGTGAAAAAATATTTCTTCTAGGAAGCAGATACAGAAAGCACATACAAAATATTTTTTGTTTTTCCTTTATAAATCTAAACTAATATGGAAAAAATACAATGAAACATAAATGTGTCGATAGTCAAAAGATGAACCATACATTCTAGTTTCAGTGATAAGTAAATAACAAAAAAACACAAAGGAGCTAACCTGTTAGTGAGTTAGTGATGTGTATTCAAGCATCTGCATGAGTGGATAACATCCAACTGCCCTTTCCAAGAGAGAAATTTGCAAGGAACCTTGTGACTATTCTAAATAAATTTTAAAACCTATATTAACAGCTTAGGTTTCAATGACAGAAGAGGAAACACAAACATAAACCTATGATATCATAATTTCACATGATTATAGTAAGATAAATATGAAAGTAATCAATGCATTTCATCATCCGATTAAAACTCAAATATAAATCCTATCAATTTAACTAGAGATATGATCACAACATCTATATTTTGAGAAGCAAATTATAGATGGTATTTATAATATAACATCCTGCACATCATAGATCATTTAATCTAAAGATATCAGACCTATACATGTAGCAGGATTAACAAAAGCATAAATGAAAACATTATAAACAAAAGGCTAAAGACAAAATGCATAAATGTTGTTTCATTAAGTTCTGGAATCACTAGTCCATATCTTGCTCTCAACGAAGATCATTTCAATACAAAAATATGTAGTATTTAAAGAGTTCGTGTAAGATAAACATCTTATCTTGTAATATAGGATCAGATCTCAAAAGGATCTAAAAGTTTCAAAGATAGAGGGTCTAAAAAAACCACTCAATATCAAACTGGATCTTCAAAATTATGAAAGTTTTGTTTTTATTTACAAAATAAGCCAAAAGAGGTGGTTAATTAACTAAGTCCAGCAATTCTCCATCTTATGAGATCACCACAAGATACATCCTATCCTGAAAGAAAATGAAATAAGAAAATTAGATGTTTATTTAACTAACGTTTTCCAAATTTTATATGAGAATTGAATTGGCTACATAATCTCTCGATTCTATATCCAGTCTTATTGTTAACAACATAAATCTAAATCAATCTAGATTAATTAGCAAAATAACAATAAAAGCACAAATAAGATAAAAACCAATCTTACCATTCAATTGATAACCAAATTCGAATCACAATATCTCAGAGTTGATCACAGCCTTGACATTATCATCGTTTTTAATTATGATATTGCTAGTCCTTTTCAAACATTTTCCTTGTCTTTGTGCATTGATTTTGAGCTCACGGTTTTCATTTGTTAATGAGTTATTTTGAGTCGTAAGAGACTTGATATTTTCTTTAAGGATGGGGATGTCTGTGTGATACTGACCTATCTAATGTAAACACACTTCACAATGTACAGTAGGGGAAATCGGTTGAGGAAACACATGACTGTGTGTCAAAACACTACCACTATCCATTGTCGGCCTTTGACTGAGTTTAATTCCTGTAAATCCCTTGTTGTCTTTCAAACATGGTGGGATATTATTCACATAATCGAAAGGTTAAGCTAGTTTTGAACAATTCTGGTCTTCTTCAACCAAAAATATTTCGATCTCAGAGTCATGACTCTCATGGATATTGATTGATTTGATCGAGTTCACATGAGATTTGGATTTATTTCGCAGACTGCGAGAAATAAGTCAGTCAACTCTCTTGTTACGAAAACCTATTTATTGATTCTTTTTTGGTCGTTTGCGTGAGTTTTTTGTTGATTTTTTGTAATGGGATTAGGGAAAACAATTTGTTCATGCTCAGGAGATTTAATAACCCTAGAAATAGCATCTTGTTGCTCATACATAGAATAATTGGGCGATTCCCCTTGACGAGGGTTTATATACAAGACATCTGGCCTGACACTTGAGATCCTAATAGTTTTCTCTAGTATAGGTTTATCTACCACATGAATCTCTACAGGGTTTACTATGACAAAGCCATTTCAAGTTACGAAAGTATCCCAATCGTCACCAAGTACTTTCAGATGATGGACTAACAATAACTTAATCAACCCATGGTGAAATGAGCTGGAATCCAAGTTCTTCCTTTATATCTCTTTGAAATTTTATACAAAATTCTTAGTAGGTAAAGCAACATGTTTAATTGGAAACCGATAAAATGCATGAGCAGTCTTATGTGGTAAAGGAAGACGGGGCCATAATGACCTTCACAAGTAACAAATTGCCTTAACGTTGCCAATAAACCATGCCATATAATCTTGAATAGAGAGACCGACATACCTTTGTCATAGCAGTGAATACTCCTAGAGGTGATGAACAGACTCCATGGTACCTCGTCCAACTTTGAATTTTTAAATGACTTTTGGCCAGTGAGGGGAAGTCCTATTGCCTCACTCAAAAATTCTTCGGTGATCTCCAATTGAATATAGCCCACCTTGGCCCTGCATACATTGAATGTAAGGGAAAACTCTTGGGCCACTTGTAAATAATAACCCTGAAATTTCTTAATAAACATCTCCCAACCTTGGCTCTTAAGATCCTCACTCGCATCATCATATAGTAGCAAAGTTTGGGAACCATTTTGCTCAAATCGGATGACAGTGGCCATAAGGGTTTGAAAAAAGGGTATAAAGAGTGACCCGAATTCACTGTGGGCTTAAGAGGTAGCAACAATAGAGGGAAGTCTGAACCAAAAAAAAGGAGAAAAATGAGAAATTACACCAACGCGACCATAATGTAAGCATAACGGTTTCACACACGAAATTTGGGCATCTCTGTTGATGATTTTTTTGGGTACATAGCGTAACATCATACCTCAGTCTATCATGAGAGGCCTGTACTTCTACCTACTAGCTAAAATGCGGTACACAACATGATCGTGGTGTGATTAATTCCCATGACACATTATGGGTGAAGTTGATTTGCAAAGGTTAGGAGAAGGTTTGTTTTACAAGACAAAAGCACATAAAAAATTTAAAATAAAAATCGACTTACCAAGAATTTTAAATGAAACAATCCTATAGTCAATTTGCCAATCGATTTTTGGTATAAAAAGGCTCCAAAATATAAGCTTACATTCCAAGAGAAACTCAAAACAAATGTTTCATTGATATATGATAGGCTTCAAAGAAAAACAACATTCATTAAAAGAGTTGTAAGTGCATTGACCCTTCTAAAGACTAAGCCTTAGATACAATTGCAATACGATTATAAGTTTTAATGCTTCATTCATGAATGAAACACGGAAAAATCAAGATAAAAAATAAATAGGAACAATCAAAACATACTCCTTGCAACTGAATAGTCACCTTCAAATAGAAATATATACAGGATGAGGCATAGGTAGCTATAGGAATTGTCATTTGTTACTTTAAAAGAGAAAATGATGTAGGGTTGCCAACAATGGCAACTTACTGGGAGAAACAATTATCTCTGCATCACCGACGGGTTCCTGTTAGGACTACTTAGAATTATTACAGATCAAAGAACAACTGAAGGACATCGAGCATCTCAATAATCATTACATAGTCCATCTTCAGATATCTTCCTGTTCAAATGAAATCCGGTGACAAATTTTAATCACGAGAGAAACAATGTTCAAGTCAATGGCTTTGATAATGTTGATAGGGCGATTGCTGCCAGCTGGCATCCATAGCCTCAGTAGGGATGTCAATTAACCCACTCTGATGCCTCTTCCCTGTATAAAAAATTTCAATTAAAAATGAAAAATACTTATGACCAATATCAAAATTTATACCTGATAATTTTCTTGGACCTAACATTGCTTCGCTGCCAGTAGGCCTGTTCAGTACCCCGACGAAGTTGTCTTGGCATCATGCATGCATTTACCTGCTTCCAACAGACCTGTTCAATATCTCGGGGGGTTTACAAACACTTCCCACAACTCTTGAGAAATTATTCACAATTTGATATAAATTTAAACATATTTAGAAGAGCAGGGTGATGCTAAAAATTCCAACTTTTAGAACACTTGTTATTTTCCAGTCATTAATTTTTTTCTTGATAACCTTCATTATGATCTAAAAATAGTTTTATGATGAAACTAATTTTTCAAGGACAGGAAGGCATGCTTGAGTTGCTTTCTTTAAAAGAAGGGACATCGTAAAGAGTTTTGATGATGATCGTGTTTTCTCATAAATATGAATCAAAACCATGAAACCTATTTTGAACACACACACACACACACACATATATATATAGCTAGTCTGTGTTTCAGGAAATTACAACATTGATGCTCTGACAGACCTTGATTGTAGCTTCATAATGAGGCATTATGGTTTCCCTTCATGAACTAAAAGGTGACACAGGCATGGTTTAACCAGAAAGTAGCGAAAGAAAACAAAATGAAAAAGAACCAAAAACCAGAAAACAAAATAAATCAAAACAGAAAAATTATGTACAAAGGTGGATCCTGAATTTATTAGGAAAAATACCTCTTGAGAGCTTGACCATTCACCGAGAAGGTGTCTGACAGTCCCTCTAAATTTTGTAGGCGGAAAGAGTTGGGACCTAGTTTTTCAGTGATTATGAAGGGCCCTAACCATAGGTTCTGGAAATTGGTTTGTTCCCCTTTCCCTTTGTGAGATTTATTCCACTTGAGAAATAAATCTCCTACCTCGAAGTTTCTATCCGAAGAAGAGTTTGAATCAAACCATCCTTTCATAATCTGTTGATGTTGATCTAGTGTTAATCCCTAATATTGGATCATTACCCCTTAATTGGGGCATATTACATTAGTAATTTTATTTTATTTATGTCGGCTTTATTCCATTAGTTGTAATTATACCTCCTAGTCTCCTATATATACCAAGGAGACATTTTCATTTGGAATAATCTTGGAATTGTACATTTATGTGGGCATAAGGAGGTTGCCCCCTTGAAGAGTATTATTATCTGAATTTATCTCTTTTTCAAGGCTTTGAGTACTTATTCTAAGGTTTTTCTACGCTATATTGATATTTGGTTCTTAACATATGGTATTAGAGCTCAAGGTCTTGGGGTTTCACTGCTACATCTAAGGCACCTTGGAATTTTTGCTATAATTTTTTTTATACAATGTTTAAGAAGGAATAGTTTGGGGGATATTTAGTAGACAGATCAAGGTATGTTGGGTTAAAATTTCAGCTCCTGAGGCCTTATAATTTTGGAGATACAACTTGTGCAAGATAGGGTTCTAGAATCATCCTGAACTGAGTCATTGCGGGTTTTTTGCTATAAAATGTTTTCTGTAATGTTTCAGACCCTGAAATATGGAGGATATTCACAGAAATTAGTAAGGTATCTTTGGTAAAAATTTCATCTTCTGGGTCGTCTTACATTTGTAGATACACCCTATGGAAGATAGGGTATCTGACTAGTCCTATTGACTAGTCTCAAGAAGGTGTTCCAAGTAAAACAATCATAACTTCTTCCTAGAGTATCCAAATTGAGTGAGACTGGTTTCATTGGATAGTGGTCAGTCTGTAGTATTTTGGGTACGAGTTTCAGAATTTTATATAAATTATTTTGTGTGGGGAATGCTATACAAGTGGCATCTCCCGGAAAGGACAAAAATCAACAAGTTGTGGGGAAGTTACTGTAAATTCCACTTGTCACATCCAATTTTGATCAAAACTATGGAATTGTAGAGAAGAAATATTAGAGAAATACAAAAAATAATTTTTCATACCCAGAAGGGCCGAAACTTTGGAGATACAGCAGAAGAAATATTGTCTAGCAGAACCACCTCAAAATCAAGGTTCAAAAGTGATACTTGGCCAACATGCCACCCAAAAAGGGAACTTCTACACCAAATAAGCCTCCAGATAATCCTACATGGAATCTTTATGAAGGTGAAGAAATGTGTAGGGACATAAATGATTTACAAAAGAACACAGTAACAAAAGATGAACTATAAGAGATGATGGAGGGTTCAAAAGGGGAGATCATGGAAGGATTGAAAAATTTCATAATAGAGAGGACACCTGAAAGTGAAAATGTATCCCATGAAATTCATGATGAGGACACAAGGAAGGTGAATTAAGAATGGAGAAATTTCAACTTTTGGTTGAAGACCAAGCACGTTCCTAAGATCTATATGAGGAAGTTTGATGGCAAGGACCCAATCACATGGATACTTCAAATGGAGCAATTCTTTGATCTACATAATGTGCCACATACACAAAAGGTACTAATTGCTTCTTTATATTTAGAACCCAACAAATTTGTATGGTATCAATGGCTTTGTTCTCGCAAATCACTCGTCACTTGGACAATTTTCATGGAAGAAATGATAGCACACTATGAGGATACAAGGAGCAATACCTTCTTTAGACAATTTATAAATCTCAAGCAAAAGGGTTAAGCTACAAAGCACATTGAGAACTTCCAAAGATTGAATATAAAGGTAACAAATATTCCATATGAGCACTTGATTGATCTATTCATAGGAACTTTAAAGGATAACATTCAACATGAGTTTCACCTTTGGGAACCCAAATCATTGGAGAATGCATTTAAGGTGGCAAGAAATGTTGAAAGTAAAAATATGGCTATGGCTACTAGAAGGACCAATCCCAACATCTATAGATAGAATAATGCTAGTTCTTCT
>ML790031.1:311966-323882 GCA_009831015.1 Picea engelmannii | reverse complement strand
TTCATCCATATCATTTTTTTGGAAAAAATTTTTTACCCCGCCCACCCCTTTTCAGTTCCCGCATCCTCATGGCCCATACTCATAGACATAACTTGGAAGCTCACTTCAACACCTTACAATCTAGTTTCATTGAGACCCAACAAGAAGTGAAACAACTCAGTGCCAATGTTGTCGCCATCAATACAAACATGCAGTCATCAATGGGAAAAATCAAACAAGACCTCACCACCCAGCTTGAATCAGTATTTTTGACACTCTGTACCAAACTGCATATCCCTAAAGATAACCCTTCCTCACCCCCGCATACTGAAGGTGACCATTCCTCTCATTCTCATACCTTGCAGAACCATCACTTTCAACGTGACCTGTGCCTTCCACGGGTGGATGTGACCAAATTTGATGGCTCGGACCCCACTGGTTGGGTAACCTAAATGGAACATTACTTCTCTTTATACAACATTATATATGACTTGGCCAAACTATGGTATGGTGTTCTCCATCTAGATCAAGAACGTTGGCAATGGTGGCAATGGAGAAAAAATTATCGTCAAGGGTATATTGCTTGGACACAATTTGTGGAAAAGCTTTATGAATGCTTTGACATTGACACCAGCCATTTGGGTTGTTTGACAAAGTTGAAACAATTAGGAATAGTGGAAGACTTTATAGCTGCCTTTGAGAGCCTAGCTTTTAGAACAAAGAGCATGTCTAATGCCTTTTTCCAAGAGTGTTTTATCAGTGGTCTCAAGGATAAAATTTGGTCCCATGTCCTCATGGCCCGGCCTAAGAGTTGGTTGGAGTCTACCAAAAGAGGTAAAGAAGCACAACAGTTTGTATCTTCTCAAAACCGCAAACCCTCCTTCATCCCTCACCCTAAACCAATAAATCCCACTACTCCCTCTGCTCCACTAAAGATCCAAAAATTGACCCGGGCTGAAATGGTTGAACACCAACTCAAAGGCCTTTGTTATAACTGTGATAACAAATATTTCCCGGGCCACAAGTGCAAAGAAAAAAATATTTTTATGGCCATCTCTGAGGATATTTCAGAAGAAGATGAAGAAACCCCCTCTATGTCTGAATCACCTGAATCCACTAACATAATCCCTCCCTCAGACCCTCTCGAAGTAGAATCAGTCATTTCCCTCAATTCTCTCACCGGCTTCTCCGCTCCCGAAACCCTCAAGATAATCGGTTACATCAAGCATCGAAAGGTCATCATTTTGGTTGATAGTGGCAGCACCCATAATTTTATTCATCGCCACATTGCCCAAGAAACTCATTGCTACATCTATGCCATCAATAATTTCCAAATCATGATTGCCAATGGTGGTTCCATGAAATGTGGAGGGTGTTGTGAAAATGTGCATCTCCAAATTGGTGATTACCACCTGAAATCCCATATGTTTGCTATCGACATGGGAGGTTGTGACATTGTGTTGGGTGCAAACTGGCTAAGGACTTTGGGTCCCATTCTCATGGATTTTAAATATTTAACCATGAAATTGAACTAGAAGGGCCACCAATATAAGCTCCAAGGCATCACCACCGGTTCACCTAAGATCATTAGTTCCCATCGCATGGGAAAGCTGCTCAAAAAGGGTCATTCTGGTGTTATCGCCCAACTCCATGCCATACAAGCAACAAAGACACCCTCGGTACCGCAAGACCTCCAAGCCATCCTTTCTAAACATCAATTGGTCTTTTCCACTCCCCAAGGCCTCCCTCCTTCCCATGGTGTTCATGATCATTCCATTCCCCTTGTACTAGGAAGCCTTCCTCCCAATATCCATCCATATTGTCACCCCTTTTCCCAAAAAATTGAAATTGAGAAAATGGTCCAGGAACCCCTTAATGCAGGCATTATCCTCCCTAGTACAAGCCCCTATTTGTCTCCTGTGGTCATGGTCCTGAAGAAAGAAGGTTCTTGGTGAATGTGTCTTGACTTTCGTGCCCTCAACAAACTTACCATCAAAGACAAATTCCCCATTCATATCATTGATGACCTCCTGGATGAATTGAGTGGCACCCAATTCTTCACTAAACTGGATCTTCATTCGGGCTACCACCAGATCCGTATGAAAGAGGCAGATATTCCCAAGACTGCCTTTAGAACTCATGAGGGCCACTATGAGTTTTTGGTCATGCCCTTTGGCTTGTGTAATGCCCCCTCCACCTTCCAAAGCCTCATGAATCATGTCTTCTGTCATTTTCTCTTCCATTTTGTCTTAGTTTTCTTTGATGATATCCTCATCTATAGAAAAACCTAGACATACCATCTTCTTCATGTGGATCGAGTTCTCCATCTACTCTCTCAGCACCAACTTTTCTTGAAACAGTCTAAATGTGATTTTGGCGCCTCAGAAGTAGAATACATGGGTCATCTGGTTGGCAAAGATGGCATCAGAGTGGATCCTAAAAATATTGAAGCTATGGAAGACTGGCCTCACCCAAAGACTCTTAAGAGCTTACGTGGATTTATAGGCTTAGTAGGGTATTATCGCAAGTTTGTTAATAATTATGGGAAGATTTCAACACCTCTCACTGATCTCCTCAAAAATAACTCTTTCACTTGGACTCTAGCCACTGCTCAAGCTTTTCAAACCTTGAAGATGGCCATGTGCACCACTCCAGTCCTCACCCTTCCCGATTTCACAAAGACCTTTGTGTTGGAATGTGATGCCTCAGGGAAAGGAATTGGTGTTGTCCTTATGGAAGAGGGTCGACCTTTGGCCTTTACCAACAAGAAACTATCTGAAATAAATATGGGAAAATCCATCTATGAAAAGGAAATGTTGGCTATTCTGCATGTCGTGGATCTATGGCGTCCTTATCTATTGGGGAAACAGTTCCAAATTAAGACATACCATAAAAGCCTCAAGTATTTTCTGGAACAACACATTTCCTCCCCAGAACAACAAAAATGGGTGACTAAACTCTTTGGATATGATTATGAGATCATTTATAAGAAAGGAAAATACAATGTGGTTGCGGATGAACTTTCCCAAAAACATGAAGATGAAGGATCCCTTTTTCCTCTTTCATTCATTGTACTGGATTGGCTCCAAGACATTCGCTAGGAATGGATACAAGATCCCAAAAGTTCTCGGTTGATCCAACAATTGTAATCTAATGCTCTAGCTTCCCTGGGGTACTCTTGGATCCACGAGGAACTTCGATACAAAGGCCATTTATATTTAAGTAATCAATCAAAGCTTAAATCCATGGTACTTTCTGAGCTTCATGCTACACCCATAACCGGGCACTCCGGGTTCACCAAAACCTATGACAGGGTCAAACGTTCCTTTTTCTGGGATGGTATGAAACAAGAAATTCGTAATTTTATAGTTGAATGTGATGTGTGTCAATGCAACAAGGGAGAAACAATAAAATCATCAAGAACACTACAACCTTTCCCGATTCCACTTGCTATTTGGAAGGATATCTCTATGGATTTTATTATCGGCTTACCCAAATTGAGAAATAAATCCATCATCATGGTGGTTGTTGATTTCCTTTCCAAGTATGCTCATTTCTGTGCTCTTCAACACCCATTTACAACATCCATGGTGGCTCAAATATTCATGGATTAGGTCTTCAAGATTCATGGCATGCCGCACTCTATTGTTTCTGATCGCGACCCAACTTTCACAAGCAATTTTTGGCAAGAACTATTCAAGATACAAGGCACATAATTGCATCTCAGCACAACTTATCATCCTCAGACGAATGGCCAAACAGAAGTTGTCAAAAAGTGTTTAGAAACATATTTGAGGTGTTTTTCCTCGAAAAAGAAAAATCAGTGGGCTCAATGGTTACCCCTAGTTGAATGGTGGTACAACACTTCATACCATACAACTACATGCATGACTCCTTTTGAAGCAGTATATGGATAGAAGCCACCTTCAGTTCTCTCATACTTACCGGGTGCCTCGAAGGTCCAGGTGGTTGACCTAATACTTATAGCTCGAGAGGTTATTCTCCGCACCCTCAAAGAGAATTTGTTCATGGCACAAAATCGCATGAGGCAACAAGCAGATCAAGGTTGCTCTGAACGTCAATTTGCAGAAGGGGATTGGGTGTTTCTTTGAATGCAACCTTACAAGCAAACTTCCTTCAAGGTTGAGCATTTTCATAAGCTAGCGCCCAAATGTTTTGGTCCTTATACTATGCTCAAGCATGTGGGACAAGTCACCTATCAGTTAGCTTTGCCCAGCCATTCGAAGCTACATTCTATTTTTCTTGTTTCATGCTTAAAGAAGGTGATTGTTGAGTTAGCTGAAGAAGGATCCATTTGGCTACAACCAGAAGCAGTTTTGGACCAGCGTGAGCGTCGCCTACATCAGATAACCATCAAGGAAGTGTTATTCCAGTTGAAATATACAACTTCAATAGACGCCACTTGGGAACCAGCTACCATTCTGCAACAATTTCCTCATCTCAAGCCTTGAGGACAAGGTTGTTTTTAAGGGGGTGGACATGTTAGGGTCCTAACCCGCACATAGGTAGAAAAATATATTTAAATGTAATAAAGGTCAATATTAATAAGGCCTTTCAATAAAATAGAATAAGGCAGATGTAAGAATACCTAATAGAAGCTTCTGCTTCTAGAAGGATCTTCCTCTAGATGCTTCTTTTTAGTATAAATAGGAGTCGAGGGTATGAGAACCCTAGCTTGGATATTATTGTAATAGAGCTCTTCTCAACTGGAGGTTTCCCCCTTGACGAGGCCCATGAACATTGCTTTCAGATTCCAAGTGTTATTTCTGTTGTTATTCTTATATCATTTCGGTGTTATTGTGGTGAATGTTCTGGTTATATTGTTGTTATTCTGCCATTACTAGCATTTTACTTGTTTTTCATACATTTTATATCTGGTATATTACAGAGTGCCTTCATCGATAATTTCACCTTGGAAGGTGTCCTCCATATGCAAAAAGCTGATGATATCTTGATCATAATCAAACACTCTCCAATTAGTGACGTTTTCTGGGATCAATGGTCTGAACAATAACTCAATCGAAAATACATTTGGATAAAGACCTTTTGTGGGAAAAAGTTTAGAAGCGATGTTAGCCAATAAATCAGCCTCAAAATTTCTTAATCTAGGAATGGAATTGATGTTAAATGTGGAAAATTTGTGAATTAGGTTCCATACCTCAGCTTGGTAACTTTTTAGGTGTGGTGACAGGAAATGTATGGAATTTATTACCTGTCTAGCCAAAATTTTTGAATCACCAAATACCATTAAGTTCTTTACGTTCATATCTGTAGCTTTCCTAAGTCCTTACAAAAGTGCCTCATATTTGGTGGTGTTGTTGGTGCATTCAAACTCTGATCGATAGATGATAACAAATTTATTACCTGCTGGGTTGATGAGTACACATGTTTCACCAACTCCTTCCTTGGATTTGGATCCATCAAAGTAAAGTGACCATATTTGAGCTTCGTCGGCAGTGTTTGGCACATTCGGTAAAGTTGTTGACTGAGTACATGTCATGAGCTCCAACTATTGTTCTGGATCGGNGGGTTCGACCATGAAGTTACTGAAGAAGGTGTTCATTCCCTACATTTCAAGTGAATTAGTGGAAGCAGTAAATGGTTCATTAGCATCATTCAAATCCGTCACTGTGTGCTTGAGGTAACGTTCATGATTAATCCTAATTTTGTTTGGCTTTCCATTTTCTGGTAGCCATAAATGCGACCAATCTGTTGCAAAGTAACCATGTAGTTTCTCAGATCAATCCCTGCTAAAAAATAAAACATAGAATTTGGGGATGTCAACAACAATGATGTCAATAATCTGGTGAACTTTAGGATTAGAAGATAACCTAATGAGCACATTCTTTAGTTCACCAACTACCTTAACATTTGTCCTATCGAGATGAATGATTTTAAGACTAGAAGGTTGAACTTCAGTGTTGATTTTTTGGCAAACATACAAGGGAATCACATTTGATGATGCACCAGAATCCACCATGCATTTATGTAGATTTCTATTGAAAATTTCAAAAGTTAACAAGAAAGGTGGGACATTTTTGTGAGTATTAACAACAAAGTTCTCCTGATTTTTAGCCGCTATCCCTCAAATTACTTTATCTACATTTGATACAATTTTTCAGTGAGATCCATTTTATTTGGGGGTTCAGGTGTTGTTTTAGTAGGGATATTTTGAGTTGTTTTAGAACCAATTTATGAAATTTTCTTGTTGTCCAGATTGTTTTTTTACTATTTTATGCAATGTTCTAAAGCATTTTCTGCAGAAGAAGAGGGAATTTCAAAAGTTCATAAACAAAAATATTGGCCCTAAGTTTCTTTAGGTATTCAATCAAATCATACTCTAAAATTGGGGCTACTAAATTTTGTTTTGTTTCATCTTGTTTCAATTGTTTCGGATGCACATTAGTACTTATTTCAAAAGAGAGTTTACTCTGTGTTTTTCTTCTGGTGTTGTAAGGATGGACAATTTCAAAATTGGCTTGAAAAATACTGTTGGAAAAATGTTTGAAGACATTGGGAGATGAGTCTTATTCTTCATCTAATTCTTCTTCAACCACATATTTAGAATTATCAGGGGGAACTAAGCTATCATGTGCTTCAAGGATAGTTTGTAGAGCATATTGCAAGATTTCAAAATTCATACCCTTAGGGGTCAGATTCGGCCGGTTGGGGGGAAAAGGTTTTCTGAAAGGATTTTTATAACTTCCTTTTCTCGAGGATGCTTCTTCAGCTGATATCCTCAAGTCTACGACTTGATTTGATAATTTTTGGACGACCTTTTGTAAACTTTCTAAGTTTGAGGTTTCTGATTGGGTTTTGGTTTGGGGAGGCCTAGTGAGAATTTCTATTTTCTTCTTAGAATATGGGATTATTTCTGCCTCATTACTAAGATTATATTTCAAGCTCAAAATATATTTTTCAATTTGGCTTGCCTCCTCGAAGGTTCCAGTAACCTACACTTCTTAGACCTTTTAACCCAAATTGCTATATTATTGTGTATAGATTTAGTGTAATATGCCATAATAAGGCTTTTTGCAGGCATTGAATCAGTGGGGATTCAGTTTTTTAACGTGAGGAAAATTTGGTTAAAATATTTTACTTTCTCCTTAGGGTTCATCTTTAAGCTGGAGAGTTCCATGACTAAGACTTCATGAGATTTATCATCTCCGAACTTCTCTAGGAAACAAGTCTCGAATCTATCCCAAGATACAATGGTGTGAGGTTGTTGGGCAAAATACCATGTAGAGGCATTGCCCTCAAATGTGTAAGCAAGAAGTCTACATACTACATCTTCATGTTCTACACTTCATAGTCTAATGGATAGCATGAATTTCTTTATGTGATCCTTGAAGATTTTCTTAGAATCTGGATTGAACTTAGGTAAGCATTTCTCTGGGTGTTTTGGTAAAGGGTGTTGGGGTCCAGGTACAACCACAACGTCTTGATCGAGCCATGGTATGGCAGTAGTTTTTTGGTTTTCCATGGGTGTAGGTGGTGTCAAAGTCTGAGATGGTTCAGATGAAGAAATACCTTCATCAGATGACTCTCCTCTTGAAGATGATGGATATGAATGAGGTGGGGAAGGTGGAATACCAGATCGTTCAGCTCCAGGAGTAGGTGTATCAGTAGGATTGATAGTATCATCTCCTAGAGGGTTTAATAAAAGACCTGTGCCTTCAAGCTGTTCTCTGATATCAAAGAAATTTAAAGGTTGATTCAGTGGCTTACCAGGTTGTCTAATATGGGCCAAAGCACTGTGTGTCCTTAAAAGTGATTGCCGAACAATTTCTTGTACATCAAATACTTGAGGGTTCGGTGTTACTGTCTCAACAGGAATTTGGGGATTTTCGTTCGAGGTAGTTGTTGTTTCAGAAGTAACGTTGTTGTCAAAATGACTTCATGTTACTATAGGGGAGAGAGTGTGTGGGGGAGGATGCTTATGACTTCCACGTGCCATCAATTGTATTCAGGCCCTCCTTCTAGTGCCATTTGTTGGTGGGTGAAATTGACCATCCATCAACTGGAAGAACGAGTCTAGTCCAGGGCTGTCTAAATAACCCAAGCCATTTGGTGTAACTCTTTCCGATGGGTTTAATGGCTCTGTTAACCAATATAAAATTCCTAAAAGAAAAAAATAAAAGAAATGAAATAACTAACTAATTATTGAACACTATATATATGTGTACATATGTATAATGTAATTGTTGTAGATATATTTAAGAAAAATATATACAAATATTACTTATGTACATGATTTACTAAAATCAATGTGAAAAATGATTGCTTCTAGGAAGCAGATAAAGAAAGCACATAATTTTTTTTTTTTTTTTTCCTTTATAAATCTAAACTAATATGGAAAAAATACAATGAAACATAAACATGTGGATAGTCAAAAGATGAACCATACATTCTAGTTTCAGTGATAAGTAAATAACAAAAAAATACAAAGGAGCTAACCTGTTAGTGAGTTAGTAATGTGTATCCAAGCATCTGCATGAGTGGAGAACATCCAATTGCCCTATCCAAGAGAGAAATCTGCAAGGAACCTTGCGACTTTTCTAAATAAATTTTAAAACCCGTATTATCATCTTAAGTTTCAATGACAGAAGAGGAAACACAAAAATAAACCTGTGATCTCATAATTGCACATGATTACAGTAAGATAAATATGAAAGTAATCAATGCATTTCATCATCCGATTAAAACTCAAAGATAAATCCTATCAATTTAACTAGAGATATGAACACAACATATATATTTTGAGAAGCAAATTATAGATGGTATTTATAATATAGCATCCTACGCTTCACAGATTATTTAATCTAAAGATATCAAACCTATACATGTAGCAGGATTAACAGAAAGATAAATGACAACATTATAAACAAAAGGTTAAATTCAAAATGAATAAATGTTGTTTCATTAAGTTTTGGAATCACTAGTCCATCTCTTGCTCTCAGCCAAGATCATTTCATTACAAAAATATGTAGTATTTAAAGAGTTCATGTAATATAAACATCCTATATTGTAAGATAGGATCAAATCTCAAAAGGATCTAAAAGTTTCAAAGATAGAGGGTCTAAAAAAACCACTCAATATCAAACTAGATCTTCAAAATTATGAAAGTTTTGTTTTGATTTACAAAATAAGCCAAAAGAGGTGGATAATTAACTAAGTCCAACAATGCACCATCTTATGAGATCACCACAAGATACATCTTATCCTAAAAGAAAACGAAATAAGAAAATTAGATGTTTATTTAACTAAAATTTTCCAAATTTTATATGAGAATTGACTTGGCTACAAAATCTCTCGATTATGTAGCCAGTCTTATTGTTAACAACAAAAATCTAAATCAATCTATATTAATTAGAAAAATAACAACAAAATCACAAATAAGATAAAAACCAATCTTACCATTCAACTGAAAACCAAATTCAAATCACAATATCTCATAGTTGATCATGACCTTGACACTATCAATGTTTTTTATTATGATATTGTCAGTCCTTTTCAAACGTTTTCCTTGTCTTTGTGCATTGATATTGAGCTCATGGTTTTCATTTGTTAATGAGTTATTTTGAGTCATAAGAGCCTTGATCATTTATTGAAGGACAGGGATGTCTATGTAATACTAACCTATCCAATGTAAACACACTTCATAATGTACAGTAGGGGCAATCGGTTGAGGAAACACATGATTGTGTGTCAAAAAAATACCACTATCCACTGTCGGCCTTTGACCTAGTTTAATTCCTGTAAATACCTTGTTTTCTTTCAAACATGGTGGGAGATTATTCACATAATTGAAAGGTTTAGCCGGTTTTGAACAATTATGTTCTTCTTCGGCCAAAAATATTTTGATCTCAGAGTCAGAACTCTCATGGATCTCGATCGATTCGATCGAGTTCACATGAGCTTTGGAATTATTTCGCAGACTCCGAGAAATAAGTACGCCAACTCTCTTGTTACAAAACCCTATTTCTTGATTCTTCTTTGGCCGTTTGCATGAGAGTTTGTTGTTGTTTTTTGCAATTCGATTAGGGAAAACAATTTTTTCATGTTCAGGAGTTTTAATAACCCTAGAACTAACATCTGGTTTCTCACACAGAGAGTGATGGGGCGATACCCTTTGACGAGGGTTTTCATACAAGACATCCAACCTGACACTTGAGAGACCAATATTTTTCTCTAGCATAGGTTTATCTACCACAGGAATCTCTACAGGGTTTACTGTGACAAAGCCATTTCAAGTTACGAAAGTATCCCAATCATCACCAAGTAATTTCAGATGATGAACTAATAGTAACTTAATCAACCCATGGTGAAATAAGCTAGAATCAAATTTCTTCCTTTTATATCTCTTTGACATTTTATACAAATTTCTTAGCAGGTAAAATGAAATGTTTAATTGGAAACCAATAAAATGCATGAGCAGTCTTATGTGGTAAAGGAAGATGAGGTCATAATGGCCTTCACAAGTAACAAATTGCCTTAACACTACCAATAAACCATGCCATCTAATATTCAACAGAGATAGCGACATACCTTTGTCATAGGAGTGAATAATCCTGGAGGTGATGAACAGAATCCATGGTACCTCGTCCAACTTTGAATTTTTAAACCACTTTTGACCAGTGAGGGGGAGTCATGTTGCCTCACTCAAAAATTCTTTGGTGATCTCCAATTGAATATCGCCCACCTTGGCTCTGCATCCATTGAATATAAAGGAAAACTCTTGGGCCACCTGTAAGTTATGAACCTAGAATTTCTTAATAAATATCTCCCAACCCTGGCTCTTAAGATCCTCACTCGCATCATCATATAGTAGCAAAGTTTGGGAACCATTTGGCTCAAATCGGATGACAGGGGCCATAAGGGTTTGAACAAAGGGTATCAAGAGAAACCCAAATTCACTATGGGCTTAAGAGGCAACAACAACAGAGGGAAGTCTGAGCCAAAAAAAAGGAGAAAAATGAGCAATTACACCAGTGCGACCATAATGTAAGCATAAAGTTTTCACACACAAAATTCGAGCATCTCTGTTGATGAATGTTGTTATCACTGAAATTTCATCCGCACAGGGCGACAAGAACTCCACATCGTCAACATAGGACTGGAGTCATTCATGGCACAGGATTAATTCCTCAGCATGGAAAAAGGGTCAAACAACTATACAAATGACCAAAAAATTTGAAGGGCGCTTCACAGCATTTGGGTGCGCACGCGTATGCACGTAACAAAATCGTACAAAGCGCGCATATGTGCATAAGGTGCGGCTGTTGGGCGAAAAACCCACGCGCCTGCTAAACGACGCATTTATTGAAATTGGTCGGCCTCCCAACCACTAATGGATCAGCTCCCAAGTCGATTTGACACCAAATCCGAGCTCAATCCTCATGGTGGGCTGGTCAAAGACCTAATTGTGCCCTAAAGAGCCCCTTTTCACATTCTAGAGAGGTTACATAATGATCCAATGCTTGGCTATAAAAAGCCATGAATGACCACCATTTTCTGAAGGAATTCTTCATATTGTTATGCTGCTGAGATTGCTAAGGACTCATTCTTTGGCAATACACATTACAAGCTGCATTTCATAGAGCTATTCACCTCTCTCTTGAGTGAATAATCTTGGAGTTCCTTCAACCACATTTTCATCTTTTCATTGTAAAGGAGAGCAAGCTTTGAGGGCCTCAAGAGCCTTCCATTGGCGAAAGAAGGGACCCAAGTCCCCTTTCTTCTTTGTGCCTTTGGATTTCATCAACATATCAGTTTATACATTGGTGATATTGGTCCATTTGTCTCTATTTTTCATTTTCTCATATGCTTTTAGTTTTTATTTGTTTTAGTTTAATTTTTGTTTATAGCTTTGTTGTTTTTCTTTCTAACCTTTTACCTTACAGATGTCATGCCTAG
>ML790031.1:291048-310378 GCA_009831015.1 Picea engelmannii | reverse complement strand
CAAATAACCCCCCGTTATCTGGTTCTCACAATTTCAAACATAGAAGTTGACAAATAGGGAACTTTCAAATCCTCCAAGTCCAGCGTTCCAATCACCATAAGGCAGGGAGATACCCGTGAAGGGTCGAAGGCCGAGGTCTGGTTTTTCTGTGCGTCCGCCCTTGAGGCACCCACCTCTTGGATGGGATCCAGCCCGTGACCCATTTCTTAGGCCGAAAATCTAAATGTTGCGCTTGGACTGAGGTACCTAGTGACCAATTTTAGGACATCTACCCAGGGCGCGGTTGTGGGCTGCAATCGCACCTTGACTGGATTTTTTGTGGCTATTGGGAGGTATCACCAGCTCTTTCGGGATATTGCACCCTCTACCCCTCATTATAACCAGTTATTTCATTCTTCAC
The DNA here is from genome assembly GCA_009831015.1 of Picea engelmannii. NCBI lineage: Eukaryota > Viridiplantae > Streptophyta > Pinopsida > Pinales > Pinaceae > Picea > Picea engelmannii. Next base: position 309,978 of record ML790031.1, on the reverse strand, counting down.
TAGTGTCTCTTCCGATGACTTTAGACCCCACTGTTGAGAGCTATTGGAAGATCCAGTGCTATTTGAGAGGAAGGACGTTACGTCTTCTAGGACACGAGCATTTGCTTTCTTTTTTGATTCCCCCACGCAGACAAAAAACCCTCTTACCCACATATATGATTCTTTCTCATTTATGTATGATATACATCTAATTACAGTTTGAATTTGATATATATATTGTGAATATCATCACAACAAAAGGCTCTTGGTTCTATATTTTCTCTCACCACTTGTTGCACACATTTCACACAATTAGTCTGACATCATAGGGGAACCACAGAACCCCCGTCATTCACGACGTCTGCTCAACCTTCCTCCTATTTTAGGGGGAGTATCTGGTCATACTCGTTCATCGGTACTTCCTTCACACACTCCTGTGAGTGCTACCATCTTAGGATCGACGTTTCTTGGTTCTACCTTACTTGGGTCCAATTCCCAAAGCCACACAGTCACTCGCTCTCCTTTGCACGGAAGCAGGGGACCCATTTCCTCTCAAGGAGGGAGCAACAACCCACCTAGTCCCCATCAAGGGTTAGGTTCACAACACATCATGGCCGGAGCTAACCCTCCACCCCCACTACAGATGCCATACTTGGCCTCTCTCAACATACCGGATCTCACCAAGCTCACCAATGATCCTATATTGCATGATGCCACATGGCCTACAATGCCAACCAAAATTCCTTCAGACATACCAAAGTTTGAAGGGAAGGCAGGGGATGACCCCGCCAATCACTTCATGACCTTTCATTTATGGTGTTCTTCCAATAGCATCATGGAGGATTCCATCAGACTGCATCTTTTTCAACGCACACTTACCGGCCCATCAACCAAATGGTATGTCGAAGAAAAATCAGGGTCCCACACGACCTTTGAATCCTTGGCCAAAGCCTTCTTAACTTTCTTCCAATTACCCATCCGACATGACAATGGTCTAGAACTACTGTCTAATTTCAAACAGTCCTCAGCCACCCACATTGCTGACCACATCCATGAGTGGCGTAGGTGACGTAGTTTGTGTAAAGCAGAAACCACCAAACAACAATGCCTTGAATGGTTTCTTAGATCACTTGTCGCTCTCCTTGGTAAGGATGTAGCTTCTACCTTCCCACAATTTGAAGAGGAAGCCATCAGCAAGGCTCAACAATATGACCTCATTTATGCACAGTCAGGATACTTGTACACAGTACTTCCCGATCTTCCGAAACCTGTGCCATTTGGCCAAGACAAACCTGGGATGTCTCACTCAGCAGACGGACTAATAGGTGCCACCACACACCATAGTCCACAACCCCAACTACCATCGATGTATGAAACACCTCAATACCCACCAGCATATGGGGGCACTTCTTATTACCCCCCACCCCCTTACCAACAACCATACCCTGTTGCTACACCACCACCCATTAGTGGACCGCCACCGGTACCTCCCATACATCCACCTCTTCCAACCACCAGTGGTCCCCCCTCCACATCACCTTATAGTACTAGTGAAAGCGCCACGCCTTCCTATGTACCTTATGGAGCCGCACCACCACATAACCCTTACTTTCCCTTTCCGGGTCCTCAACAACCCATGGCTCCCCCACATCCTCATACGGGGGTCAATTTTGTTCAACCCTTTGCTGCTCAACAATATTAGAATTTTGAACAGTTGAACACAGCCAATTCAACTCATCCTTCAAACAACACCAAGAGGAAAGGATGGAACAGGAATAACAACAATCCTGGTCAAGGCGGGAATCAACCCCCACAGCATCAACCCACTGGGGGCAATCCAAACCAAGGGAACCAAAACCCCCAAGGGGGAAATAACAACAAATGCCAAGGGCAGAACACTGTTAAAAATATCCACCCTTGTGCTCTTTGCGGCGTATATGGTCATTACACTCACCATTGCCCATAGATCGTCGATTTCAAAAGGTTGAAGGACTCTGGGAGCCTTCCCCCTTCTCCTGCGCAATCTGCCCCGCAGCAGGCACAACAACAATATGCGCAACAACCCCCTCCCGCCATGCTGCAAAATCTGGTCCCACATCAAGGTGTGATAAACACCCAACAGGACGCGCAGCATCCCCCACCTTAGGTGGGCCAATACCACAATCCCAACAATCCAGCAGGAAGAACAATTCTCCTCACTAGTGAGGAAGAAATCCTTCTACAAACACGCAATCGTCAGTATCCTGCAACAGCTGAGTCTACTCCTACATCTGCAGAAACAAACCCTACATCGACGGGACCTCCGTTGGTGATCCCTCGCCCTTCCATCGAACCACCATTACGCATCCCTCTCATCCCATTGCGCAGGAATGTCCACAACCCACAGGCTAGGGCCACTCATAACTACATCTTGGTAGATGACTTAGCGCAATCCCCGGCTGCCATGTTAGTTCTGGAAGTCCTCCAGACTGGTCCTACTCAGCAAAAATCATTACTTTCCGCCTTGGGGGCAGTCGACCCTGTCGATACTCGACTCATCACTTTTGACCTTGATAGCTGCGAACCGCGTCTTCCCGCTGCAGTTGCTATTCAAATACCAGTCAAAATACGGAACATCACCGTCCATCGGTGCATCATCGATGAAGGGGCATCCACATGCATCATGTCCAAAATAGTATGGTAGAAACTTGGTTCCCCAGAACTGATACCTTCTGCCATCACCTTACAAGCTTATGACGGACGACCATCATCTCCCGAAGGGCTCTTCCAAAATGTCCCCGTGGAACTCGGGGGAAAAACTATCCTCATTGACATCGAAGTTATCGACGCTCAACTCGATTACAATATCTTTCTTGGTCGTAGCTACATGTATGCTATGAAGGCAATGGCATCATCCGTCTTTTGGACAATCATGTTCCCACACAATGGGAAGATTGTAACCATTGACCAAGTCTCACATTACGAGCCTAATCCATCTGCCAATATCGATAACATTCTTCCTCTTATTCACACCAACCAAGACGTATATCCATTCATCAAGATGGGTCCTGGTATTTTCAAAGATCCATCCTTGTTAGGGACGTACCACAGAGCACCACCACTCCGTCCCCGTAATCAAGTATGCGTAGTATCCTTTGACGGAACTCATACGGAGGATGCTCATCCTACTCAAGAGGCTTCAGTCATTCCTGATGTCTCAACAGTCGCAGCACCACTCTCACAGGAGCCTCTTGCGCACTCGTCGACCCCTAAGATCCACGAGTCCACACCCCCTCAAGGGCCTAGCCCCATCTGGGAGACAGTTCCCCGACCCCTCACTCAAATTCCCTTCTTTTACCCTCCACCCGGTATAGAAGCTTTCCAGGTAGCAGCAACACTCACACTACCCAATATGGTGTTAGAAATCCCAGTGTGGTACTTACATCCACCTGACATGGTCCCTCACCCACAGGCAGGACTCCCCATGACGATTCCTGTCATCACTCCCATACGACCCCCCGTACCTACCCTGCCCAAAAATTGGAAACCTATAACTATGCAGGATGTTCATACCACTAACCTGAAACTCGCACGCCGTGAATCGGATACCTCGTGCTCTCGGAATCACGCAATCTCCTCTGAATCTTCTCGGAAACTCACTGAAGCAGTAGGTACAAATGAGGTGGCAATGTGGGCCCTACAGCTATATATAGGCCTTTTGCCAAACTTCCACTCACCATTCCGGGAGCCTACGACGTCCATTTTTTGAACCGTCTTCAGCCACGGGATCAGTGTCCCGCCACCTACATCATGACTGTCCCCGGGCCACTTTTCATCCTAAGCCCCCGGGGTGCCTTTTTTTCATATCATAGCCAGGTACGCACGCGCATTGTCACATTTATCTCACACATGTTCATATTTGTTATTATCATCAGATATGGTTCACTTTGGGTATTTGGTTGTTCTATGTGCAGGTACTTGGTCATCATCTCTTCACATCATTCCTTGAGGTATATACTCAGCACTGGCATGTAGTCTCTCCCGCTGTATTGCATTTACATTCCCAGTCACACCCCCTGATTTTGGCCTTTAGGATACCCTTTTTCCGGCTCTGTAGTACTCACACCTCTGTTTGCATTTTTGGTACTAGTACCTGGTAGCTTTCTTACCCACATGAGTCGTCTCATTCATAGCACCTTTTTGCACTTTTTGACACTCATGCTTCTCTTTATTACCCCTTAGAGATGGGAGTCCCGGTAGTCTTTCATCATGTTGTGAATTAACCACATACTTCTTCTCCTCATTTTGCTAGCTTCCCATATGGGCTCCCAGCACATCGCTTTATGATCATGTTCTGTTCTTTACCTGCACCTCCGTAGGATCATGAACCCACCATTTCATCCACCATCAGTTTGCCCATCTGCCAACCTATCTTCGTTTTCACCTACCTCATACAGAAACTTGCCAATGGGGCCACCACCCTTCATCAGTTTTCCAAGAAATTTCTGCCCTCCCTGGGGCACTCATTTCACATTGGGGCACCCGTTTCTGTATTTGTACATCTTTCCCAAATTTATTCATTACTTATTGTACAAACGTCGTTTATTTCCAGTCTTTACTATTATCGTCACTGTTGGCGACCTACTTTCCTTTTGGCCACACGCAACCCATGTCACCCTTGGTTGGAGCGTCACTTCTCATTTACCCCCGCCGACATCGTCTATATCTTCAGAGTACTAATCAGGTCACTTACCTTTATCCTCTGAATATTTTCACCTTGTCCCGCCTCTAGCACAACTTATCCCTAATCTTGTCGTCCCCCTTACACTCGATCTTGTCACACGGTTGCGGCCACACCTTTTATCATGCACCCTCCAACCAAGGGCAGTCTAGAGTCTTCCCACTTTTTGACTTCATCCATGTACCTCTGCCACTTCCTCACCGCAGTAGATTCCGTGAAGCCCTTTTGCTTCTGGGAGTCGTGTCCTCCTTTTGTCGACATCAGAACACTTTTCCAAAAGGGCGACAGTATCTTGATTCTCATTTCCCATTCAATGAGAGATCTCAGACGACACAGGGGGAAACACCATTGCTCCCTGATGTCGTTGACCCCCATAACATTCAACGCCAACACTTTCTCATGTTGCAGTGGGTCTTACTTTGCGACTATTGCAGTTTTTTCTCATCAATTGCCAAAGACCTATGAACTTGGTTGGGCCACCAAAGCCCACATCACTGTCGCTGTTTACTGCCACGACCGTTACCGCTGGTTCAGAGTATGTTCCTTTGCAGAATTGTCTTCTTCCTTTATCATTCCACCCCCGAGGGCACTGCAGTTGTCTACATCAACATTTCTGACATTTTTTCTTCAGAGTTACATCACACGAGCATGGGGCATGCCCGCCTCGTTTGTACACACTTGTATATTGATGCACACCTTGTGGAAAGTCGGGATCTACAGGTCCTTCCTTCTCTAAAGGATTGCTCTACATGGTCCCATTCTTTCTCTCCCTTACAACACCATTCTCAGTAAAAGAAACATTGATGGATTTCGGCTATACATTTTGCTCCTAACCTCATCCATCAGGGGGCATCTGTTATCACTACAATTTCGTCCGCACAGGGTGACAAGAACTCCGCATCGTCAACACAGGACTGGAGTCATTCATGGCACAGGATTAATTCCTCAACATGGCAAAAGGGTCAAACAACTATACAAATGACCAAAAAATTTGAAGGGCGCTTCACAACATTTAAGTGCGCGCGCATATGCGCATAACAGAATCGTACAAAGCGCACATATGTGCATAAGGCGCGACTGTTGGGAGAAAAACCCGCGCGCCTGCTAAACGACGCATTTATTGAAATTGGTCGGCCTCCCCACCACTAATGGATCAGTTCCCAAGTCGATTTGACACCAAATCTGAGCTCAATCCTCATGGTGGGTTGGTCAAAGACTTAATTGTGCCCTAAAGAGCCCCTTTTCACATTCTAAAGAGGTTACATAATGATCCAATGCTTGGCTATAAAAAGCCATGAATGACCACCATTTTCTGAAGGAATTCTTCATACTGTTATGCTGCTGAGATTGCTAAGGACTCATTCTTTGGCAATACACATTACAAGCTGCATTTCATAGAGCTATTCACCCCTCTCTTGAGTGAATAAGCTTGGAGTTCCTTCAACCACATTTTCATCTTTTCATTGTAAAGGAGAGCAAGCTTTGAGGGCCTCAAGAGCCTTCCATTGGAGAAATAAGGGACCCAAGTCCCCTTTCTTCTTTGTGCCTTTGGATTTCATCAACAGATCAGCTTATACATTGGTGATATTGGTCCATTTGTCTCTATTTTTCATTTTCTCATATGCTTTTAGTTTTTATTTGTTTTAGTTTAATTTTTGTTTATAGATTTGTTGTTTTTCTTTCTAACCTTTTACCTTACAGGTGTCATGCCTAGAAGAGCCCAACTGGGCATGTAAGCACTCTTAATTTGCTCACCTAGTGACGAATTGGGTGCAAACAAATGTTTTGGGTACAGATTGTAACATCAGACCTCGTTTTGTCATGAGAGGCCTGTCACTTCTACCTGCCAGCTAAAACGAGGTATAAAGCATGATTGTGGTGTGATTAATTCCCATGACACATTATGGGCAAAGTCATTTTGTAAAGGTTAGGAGAAGGTGTGTTTTACAAGCCAAAAGCACATCGAAAATTTAAAATCAAAATCGTTTTACCAAAAAATTTAAATGAAACAAGCCTATAGTCCATTTTCCAATCGATTTTTGGTATAGAAAGGCTCCAAAATATAATCTTACAGTCCAAGAGAAACTAAAAAAAAATGTTTCATTGATATATGATAAGCTTCAAAGAAAACAACATTCATTAAAAGAGTTGTAAGCGCATTGACCCTTCTAAAGACTAAGCCTTAGATACAGTTGCAATACGATTATAAGTTTTAATGCTTCATTCATTCTTTCAGTCATGAATGAAGCATGGAAAACACAAGATAAAAAATAAATAGGAACAATCAAAACATACTCTTTACAACTGAATAGTCACCTTCAAATAGCAATATTTACAAGATGAGGCATATGCAGCTACAAGAATTGTCATTTGTTAATTTAAAAGAGAAAATTATGTAGGGCTACCAACAACTGGCTACAAAATCATAGATTCTGTAGCTAGTCTTATTTTTAGCAAATGAAATCAAAATTTAAATATACCTATTTCAACTTTGATAATAGAATTGAATGAAATCAAAACAAAATTGTTTTTCCATTAAAAATTAGCCAAATAGGAATCTTACAGTTCATAATTTATAATTTCTTTGAAACTGGTTGTGTTCTTAATGATTATATTTCCAACCCTCTTGAATCATTTATTCTCTCTCTATGTGCATCTTCAGTTCAAGGTTCTCTTGTTTCAATAGAGCATTCTAAGTAGCCAAGCTTTTAATTCGACCCTGTAAGAGAAAAACATTTGTTTAGTAACGCTCTATCCAGTCGAGACATCTATCATAGTGCATCGAGGAAATGGGAGATCAACGTGGGACAAAATCGATAAGGGGTGCTTCATTTTTAACTATGGTTCATTCCAGATGGCACCCAATACTGAAAATACTTCTTTACCCTTAAGACACAGGGGAAAATTGGTTACGAAATCATATTGTTTAACATGGGTAATAACCTCTCTCTTGGAACACTGATTTTATTGGTCTTCATGAGCCAAGAAATCCTCTATCTCATGATCTGAACACTGATCATCGATCTTGATCGGATGGATTGAGATCATATGATTACCTTTTCAATTTCTTAGTTTTCTAGAAATGAAACGATTGACATTATTATTCCTGAAACTTAAATCCGTGCTCCATAACTTCTTTCCTTTACTGAAATTCTTGACAATAGGATTATCATTAATGTTTAAACTAGAATCGTTCATAGGAATAGGAGGATCATTTTCTTTTAATTCGGAAATCACTTTTTTGGATATCTTCCAGGTGAAAACCTACATGGTAATTCTTTATCCACAAGGGTCTCATTAACAACAGAAACTGGTCCAATAAATTATGGGCCATCAATTGAATTAACGAACTGGATTTCATCTACTGGTCTGTCCGAGTTAGGGTTTGTTGTTAAAAGAGGGTTGGTTGTAGCATCGGCCTAGGTGAATCCATTTTTTATGTTGGCACAGGGGTATACCCAGGGTTCAACACCTACAACAATGCACCAAAAAAATCCTAACTACCGACCCTTTCGGCAACACCTGCAAAGCAGATGAAGCTCACCTGAGGTAGAGGCAGGGGTGGTTGCAGGACTCAGATGTCTGCAACCTTAGCTGGGACACATATATGTGATGGTAACACCTTAACAGATCACTTAGAAATTATAGTTCATTAATATTCAGTCTTAGTTTACAATGCATCTAAACCCTAATAATAAATCAACGCAGTATTCACATAGATCCAATAGATTCAAGCACTAAGCATACCAACATAGATCAAATCTAGAATTCATTCAAATTATTCATCACTAAGCTACCAGATTAGATTCTTCTAAGAATATATCAGTGCACTAAGAATTTAACCACATAAACAAGAGAACAACCATAAAGAAGAAAGCAACCACAACACGGGATATATGTGGTTCAACCCCACCCTGGGGCTATGTCCACCAACTCTTATTCTTTATTTATTTTTTCCAATATTCTACATGCACAGAGCCATGATATCTTACTCCATAGACAACAGGAGATCTACACGCACTCCGCTAGATCCTCCTTCCCTGAGTTACAACACAAAGCCTCTTCACAATCTCTTACAATCACTTTCACTTAGCCTTGCAAATCTCACACAGTATGCACAAGGCATTTACAATCATCGCTTGCACTTAGCATAGCACCAAAAAACTCCTCTCTGACCTTCTCTTACATCACCTAAACTTCTATTTATACATTGCAAAGAGGGTCTAAACATGGGTAAACCCATGGGACAAAATCCCCATACCCGTTACATAAGCCCGAAACCCAAAAATCCCTAAAAAGGGGCCCAAATCCCACGTTCTTCGCTTCGACTTGCGCTCCACCTTCGAAAGCCTGTCAAAGTCCCAAAAATAGGTCAAACATGACCAAGGATCCTCAAAACTTGGTCAAGGGAAACAATCCGCCAAAACTCACCTGTGACTCATACCAAGTCACTCTGGTCTGGGTATCTCTTCTTTAAAAGTCTCGATCTTGGCTCAAGCTGCTTCGACCTATTTCTCCACCACGACCTCCTACTCGATGAACTCTTGGATAACTGCTTCGTTGACAGGTACCTCTAAGCATTTTTCAGCTGCAGTGATGAATTTCTCCAGTTTTTCTCCTCGGCCTTCAATATATGTGAATAGTTGGTAAGCCTCATCCTTTGTTGGTTGGAGCCTCTGAGTCACTTCCATGAATTTTATTTGAATTGTGTGGACCTATTGTTGAGAAATGTGTTGTTCTTGGGATTGCTTCATCCTTTCAATGGTTAACAGGGGCTTCAAATGCATCTATATTGTTTCTTCTTGCTTCTTTGCCTCCTAGAGTTATGACTCCAGTTCCTTCAGTTCAGGATCCTCAGTTATTCGCTCATAAGTCTAGGCACTGCGATCACTTAGCTATTTACATTCCATGGTGAGGGCCTTGATTCTCTCAATTGCGCTTTGAGTAGTTGCTTCTCTTTGATCCCACACATCCTGTAGAGTGTTGGGTAATATTCGTAGCTCTAAGTTTGTTATTCTTTGTTGAAGCTGCTGGATAGCTTCCATAATTTTTTCTACTTGATGCTCCACTCAATATTTTACCTTTGTCTCTAAGACCGTCATAGAGATAATTTATTTGTCGACTACTTCTTTGACTCCAAGTTTCTTTGCAAGAAACTGCTCTTTTTCTTGCTTGACCTGTGCCCTCTCTTCTTCAAACTTGGCTTTAAGGTCATCCTTCTCCTTTTGTGTGACCCAACATTGCTCTACCATTTCTTCTTGGGCTTGTTTCAGGGCTGGTGTGGCCTGGTCTTTCTTATCTTGTGCTCTACGAAGGTGAGCTCCGTTCACATCAGCTAGTCTATAGAGTTAGGCAGGCTCATCTCCAAATTCTGTTTCTTCTGATGGCAAGGGCGCAGTGGATACTGCACGGCTGGATTGAAGGGCCTGATGTTCCCCTCTGAGTTCAACCTCGATCCTTTCATACATCTCCTCCTATTTGGATTCATATTTATGAAATATGTCTTGCGAGGCATCTGCTACAATTGCAATGATGAATTCAAAGTCATCTACAGTGAGAACAATATGCATCTTAGTCAAGGTGGCTCTGGATTCCTTTTCTTCAAGGGATAAACCTCATCAACATGATCCCTAGGCAGTGTTACTTCACCCTACTTCTGTTGATCTTCTTTTTCGTTGGTCTCTTCTTAATCTACTTTTTCATCACCCCCTTGGTTAGGTGATACTGAAGCAGTTTCTTTCGATGCGCTGCTCAAGTTTTGGACCTCTTCAATATTATTCCTTCTGCTGGGTCCAGGAGTATCCTTTGCTTCATGATTGGTTTTAGGGCTATCGATTAGTTCAGGGTTTGATATTTCTGCATGGTCAGTGGGGACGAGGAGCTCTGCAGACCATTCATTGGTTATCTCTTCAAGGTCCTCCTCTGTGAGCTTGTTCTATGACTGAATCTCTTCTTTATGCTCATCTTCGAGCACAGTGATATAAATGAAGTGTCGATCTATGCAGAACTCAATGAGGGGTCAAAATCGATGCAAGGTGTTTGGCATCATGTGAGGGATATCTTCGATAGCCCTCTTCATTGGAGATAATATGTATGAAAGACCGTGTTTGACTACCATTGTTTTCCCATATCACTCAAGTACCAAAGCATGGTGAAATTCGCAGTGAGTGGCTCGAATGGCTCAATGTCCAGGAAGGTCACACCTTCCAGCATCTCCTAAGCGGTAAATGTGATGAGGATCAGGAGCTAGCTAAAGTGGAACTCATATCCCTGATCCTGAGATTCGTGGCAGTTTAATTATAGTTGGCTGACCAATTATTTCACTAAGTTCTTTTGGAGTCCTTCTAGACATTTCCCGATGAGATCAACAATGAATCATGTGACCTGTGTAGGTCTATTCTTTCTCACGAGATTTCCCGCAATCAACTGGCAAGCCAGGCACACTGTGCCATTCTGGATGGAAGCTACCTTGTAGCCTCGTGTTCCCTTTTCTACATCACCATATTTGTCTTTGATATTATGTGCCAATGTGCGATCTGTAGCATTCCCTAGGTAGAAGTCTTGTGGGTCGGGTCCCTGCATTCTCAATATGATGATAATATAAATCAACATCGGATCGACTGTGATGCACTGGTCTAGCCATAGGTAGCCACCATGGTAACATGAGAGCACAACCTTAACACACGCGTTAACCTCTCGGTGCCTTCCAAAGTGTGGAATATTCATTACATTCAAGAGTGTGGACTGCGAGAGGTTCATAGTCCATGGCTGGGGGATTATTTTCGAGTTCTTCCCCTTCGTCCTGGTCAAGTATTTGTAAGGAGAAAACATATTATGGTTCTTGCGGTCTCCTAGGTTTAAGTCGTTGAACTTCAATGTCATGATCTTATCTTGCTTATTTTTAACTACATGTATCCCCTTCAGGAGGTACGCAATAACCATGGTGTAATCAAAGTCCCTTAGGACATTATCATGACTCACCATGCCAACCAAAGGTGGGATGTAGTAAGGTAATATGGTCAAGATTAGCTTTGTGCTTTCCAAGTCATATCGGTGCTTAGTTCTTTCTCTACTACCAGTCAGGATGGTCCGGATCCGTGAGCACTCGACGAAGAGGCTGGCACTCATCTCTTCGAGGAAGCTTGAATACCTACAGACATCACTTTCTCAGCCATGAGGTCAATCATAACTTATTTGAATATTTCCTCTACGCCACTGAGCTCGTCCAACATGCACACTTAGATCGGATAACTTGGATGAATGAATGAGTACTCAAAGAAATATAACTAGTTTCAATCTTACTAAACACAACGTGGTAGCAGTGAGTTGACTAGGATACAATTCACAAAATCTTTTTCGGTTCAATAGTCCATGCAATAAGTAGATAGTGGTGTAACGGGTATCTCCAATAGATAAGAGGACTTCATCAATTTGGTTCTGTCCATTGCGGAGCGGTCCTAACGGTCTTATGGAGATCTTTCTGGCCATAAATGTTGTTCTAACTGTTCGGGGCATCGGGCTAATAATTATAATGATTTCAATGGCTATATTGCTTCACCATGTTTCATTGTTATGATATCTCGGTGAATTTCTAGTTTTGCAAACCTTCCATCTGCGAAGTCCCCTCTGGAACCTTCTTTAACCTTTCTATCTTTTCTCTCTTCTTACTGAGCTTCTTGGCCTTCTTCCATGTAGTCTTTGTCTCGGTTATCCTCTTTTCATTCTGATTCTTATCCCCTTTTGGCATAGTAACTTCGTGTTGTTGAGATTCTTTCATAGGTTCAGAGAGTAATACGTCTTCTCTATATGGGGTAGGTGTTCTACTCATCTGTGAGTCTACTTGTGTTCTTTCAACTTCAACATCCAAGTTTCTGGTTCTACATAGCTTTGATCTATTCTCCTATTCTTCAATCAAGTGTTCGATCCTCCTAGTCATGAAGTATTTTAATTCTTGCTTCTTCTTCTCTAAGACTTCCTCTTATTTCCTTCTGGCCTGATCCATTTCAATCCAATGTTTTCCTAGTAATATAGACAATGGGGCGTTGTTCTCAATAAATTTAACAATCTCAAAATCTTCCTCTGTCAAAATTCCATGAGAACTCATAGATATCTGGGTGAGTCTTCCACATAGGGTTATCAACTTTACTCTAAATAATCCTATTCCTCCCAATGAAGGAATCATATCAGGCTTTCCTAAAGTTTCCCAAGTTCTTTCTGTCATCATATTTACCTTTGTTTCTTCATCCAGAACATAGTCAATGTCGAAGTCTCTTATTCTTGCTTCTATGCATTCTTTTTCTTTGAAGATCTCTCATAAGTTGATATTTTTGTGATCATTTAGGGTTTCTTTCATTTGTATAAACACATTCTTTGATTCTTTCTGGGGTTCTGCCATGGTATCAGTTTCTTGACCTTCCTCAGGGTTTTCTTGTCTCATATTCATTTTGTCAAGCTTAGCAATCATTCTAGGGAAATCTAAAACTTCATGATCCATAGATTTACAACAAAGACAACTAGGTCTTCTACCAGGGAATTCCTTAGCAAGATGTCCTAGTCTTCTACAACTATAACAAATATTTAATCTTCTCTTTATTTGAAATGATCCCCAGCCTTTCCTATACTGCACACTAGGATCATAGTAGCTAGCCTACAAAAAATTCTTTCTAGTATCCTACATCCATTTGTTAGTCCAAACATTATTTCTATGCATAGGAATAACATATCTTTCACTATATTTGTTAGATCTACTCATATCAAACCCTTTTTCATCTAGACGTGTCCTACTTTTCAAGCTAGGACAAAATTTTTGAAATCTACCTATATCCATACTTTTGAAACAAAAATTTCCACTAATCTTACCTTTTCAATCAAAACTTTTCACTTTTCTTACCTTTATGAGAGCACAAAGATTTAATATCTTACCTCTTTACCCAAAACTTCTTACTTTACTTTTATCAAAGCACAAAGCTTTCAGGTCTTACCTCTTTTCTTCTTGGCACAGAGCTTCATAGGTCAAGTAGAATACTATGCACTAGGGAAACACATCTACGCATGGATCTTTCTCTTTTTGTAGTTCCCAATAATCACAGTTTCATGTCCCAACAACAGAACCATTTGTTGGCAGAGTGGCAGACCCAGGTTTCAACGCTTACAACAACGCACCAAAAAAACCCTAACTACAGGCCCTATCAACAACACCTACAAAGAAAATGAAGTCTCACCCGAGGTAGAGGTAGGGGTGGTTGTAGGACTCAGATGCATGCAACCTTAGCTGGGACACAGATCTATGATTGTAACACCTTAACAGAGAACTTAGCAGTTATAGTTCATTAATATTCAGTCTTAGTTTACAGTGCAACTAAACCCTAATAATAGATCAACACAGTATTCACACAGATCTAATAAATTCAAGCACTAAGCATACCAACATAGATTAGATCTATCATTCATTCACATTATTCATCACTAATCTAGCATATTATATTCTTCTAAGAATATATTAGTGCACTAAGTATTTAAGCACATAAACAAGAGAACAACCATAAAGCACAAAGAAACCACAACACGAGATATACGTGGTTCAACCCCACCTTAGGGCTATGTCCATCAACTCTTCTTCTTTATTTATTTATGTCAATATTCTACATGAACAGAGCCATGATATCTTACTCTATAGAGGATAGGAGATCTATGCTCACTCCACTAGATCCTCCTTCCCTGAGTTACAACACAAAGCCTCTTCGCAGTCTCTTACAATCACTTGCACTTAGCCTTGCAAATCTCACATAGTATGCACAAATCATTTACAATCATTGCTTGCACTTAGCATATCACCAAAAACCTCCTCTCCGACCTTGTCTTACATCGCATAGACTTCTATTTATACATTACAAAGAGGGCCTAAACATGGGTAAACCCATGGGCCGACATCCCCATACCCGTTACATAAGCCCAAAACCCAAAAATCCATAAAAAGGGGCCGATATCCCACGATCTCCACTTCGACTTGTGCTCCACCTTCGACAGCCTATCGAAGTCCCCAAAATAGGTCAAACATGACCAAAGATGCTAAAAACTTTGTCAAGGGCCAACATTTTTTTCCCTTGGTTATTAAAGAAAGCGAAGATCAAGGAAGAAAAGGGAAAATGTGAGCTGCGTGGAAGACACGATGAATGTTACTGGGTCGAAGTGTGAAAAAGAGAAAAAAAGATGGAGCGAAGAAAAAGGAAGAAATTTGTTGAACGAGGAGATCAAGGATGATAGATAAACAAGAAATAATGATCGTGGACAACTCAACAAGCAGAAAAATCCATCGTTGGATGCTTTGGGGCACCATGGAAGAAGGAAATAAAGACAGGTTGGAGAAGCCCTAAAAATGCAGGTCAAGTTGACCTAGGGTTTTGGTATCTAGGGTTTTGACACCTAGGTTTCTACCTAAGGATGTCGGTGAGATATTGTAATGTATAAATAAGAGCCTACATGAGGGAAGAGGGTTCGTTCTAGTTGTTGTTGATGTTATGATCATTTTTGTTGTCTTTATCATTGCATGGTTGAGTGAGTAATATTGAGAGAGAGAGAGGTGTTGGGTATGAGAGCCTTTTGTAGTGTAAGATATTCAGATGGGTGTGAAGATCAACCCTACAGCTGGGTGCGTAGGGAGGGAAGAGATAGAGAGAAGAAGAGGGAAGATCTTCTAGCTAAGAGCATATACAAGAACTATATGCTTCACCTTAATACATTATAAATCATGGTTTTGTGGATGTATCCCTAGAGAGAGGGTGAACCACATATATCTTGTGTTGTGTATGATTGATGCTCTGTTCTTTTTCATTTAGTATGCTTCTATGATGATAATGTGTTAGATCCGAGATATAACTTGCGCAGTAGTTTATAACAGGATAAAGAATACTAGATTATTGTGTGTCGGTGCCTATGAATCCACTTTGTATTCCTTCTGGTTCTAGACATCTTTGTCCTGCAACCCCTCATAGCTACTTCGGGTGAGACTGCATCTGCCTCGTAAGTGTTTCCAAAAGGGTCAAT
Source organism: Picea engelmannii (assembly GCA_009831015.1). Classification (NCBI taxonomy): domain Eukaryota; kingdom Viridiplantae; phylum Streptophyta; class Pinopsida; order Pinales; family Pinaceae; genus Picea; species Picea engelmannii. The sequence continues at coordinate 294,236 of ML790031.1, read as the reverse complement.
AGTTAGGGCTTGTTGGTGCAATCTTGGAGCTAAACCCTGGGTCTTCCCCTGTGCCAACAAACATCTTATCAAAAAGGTTTCCCAATTGTCACCTATCTTCGAAAGGTGATAAACCAACAAGATTTTAATGAGTCCATGGTGAAATAGACTCAAATTGATACCCTGTTGCTTATAATGCTTGGACATTTTGTAAAGACTCATCAACATGTAGAAAGGCATATCCAAATCAAACCCTATGAAATTCATAAGAAAACGGATGTGGTACAGAAAAACTAGCCCATATCGGCCTTCACACGTAACAAATTTCTTCAGAATTAAAAGGAGGCTATGCCATATAGGTTTTAACAGAGCGATAGGAATACCTTTTATACAACAAGTGGTCTTACGGGAAGCCATGAATAAAATCCATGAGACATCTTCTATCCTAGCGTTCTTAAACTACCTCTTTCCTTTATATGGGAGTCTTCTCGCCTTTCTCATGAAATCCTCTATTAATTCCAACTGTATATCCCCAATCTTGGCCTTAAAACCGTCGAAAGTCTATGAAAATTCTTTAGCAACCGAGAGGTTGTATCCTTCAAACGTTTTGAGGAACACATCCCACCCATGAGCCTTTAGGTCATCAATAGCATCATCATGGGATATAAAATCTTGGCATCCATTCGTCTCGATATGAACGACGGGTGCCATGACCACTGTGATAAGGATACAACAAAAATCACTAGGGCTAGGTTTAGGTTCCCAACAAATGAGCAATAAAGATAGATCTAAACAAGATGTAATAGAACGAAAATTGCAGAGTCTGGGGGCTATCATAAGTTGGACAAGAGAGTTAGGGAAAATGAAAACCAGATGGTTCATAAGACTCCAAGCCATTTCTCAAGATAAGTGCCAAACCCTACATGGTACAAAACCCCATATGCATCATGAATGGTCTCATTAATATTTCAGGCTAGCAAGGTAAGGCCAACATGTACTCATTTGCATAAATTTCGATATGACAATCGAACTCATAAGAACAATATCAATAATTAACCAAGGTTCTTGTGCATTCAAACAATTCAACAATGAACTATAGAAGTAATGAATTCATAATAACCATAATACACAAAGATTTCAATAGTGTATTAATGAACCATTTCATAATATTTCAATTTTAATGATATATGGGTGACTTTTAAAATGATATTTAACTGGTAAAAAGATTATGAAACCAATCTAAGTTTTATTTTTAAATTCATGCTTACAGTCATGAATTAAAAATAAAAAAAACGAAAATTCAAATGACAAAACTCAATAAGGTAAACTTAACCCGATCATCGCCTCGAAACTCAGAAACATAAATATTTACAAATAAAAGGTGATGGCAGTTATAGAAAGGTATGATATTTTGAGGGGACTTTGATTAAGAATCAAAATTATTATTGGTTGCCAACACGACCCTTTCGGCAATGCTTGTGAAGTAGGTGAAGTCTCACCCGAGGTAGAGGAATGGGGGATTACATGACTCAGGTGTCTGTAATGAGGATGAGACAGAGATCTGTGATTACAACACTTTGCAGGGTACTTAGGAACAATATATATTAATTCATTCACATCACAGATCAAACACTAAGTACATTTCAACAAAGTAATAATGAAAAAATACACATCGCACTTAGCATCATAAGTCATATCTCACACATTTGACATATAAAAAGCATTAAACATTCATGGATCTATCTATCATTCATAGCAGTCAATGCACTAGGAAAATTCACAACATAAACATTACAACACAAAGAAAACCATCAACAAAATATTTACGTGGTTCATGTTAGAAAAATAGGACCATGGAGCAATAAAATAAAACAAATGCGAAAACAAAAAACAAAAGATACAAAATATAATAGAGGCATAGATTTACGTGGCTCACCCAGTGTGGGCTACATCCACCAGAGAAATTGCCAGGTCCTTCCTTTATTATTATCCAGCATATGAAGGGATACAACATACAACAAACCCGCTGTAACTTCCTCTTCTTTCTCTCACGGTCTCCTATCTCAGAATACAATATTCATGATCGACCATAGCTGAAATACATTTCCCTCATAAAAGAGGGTTGCCTTATAGGGAAAAAAACCCTATCATAATCTCTACTGTTAGATCTGCGACCTTATAATGAACAGTTCATATTTACAATGAAATTGCAATATACATTTACAAGGTAATTTTTCCTTCTGGGGCTTCGCCCTCGAACCCCTGCTGGGGGCCCGCTTGCCCCCAGACCCCCCAGTCGGGGGGATAGCCCCCCCAGACCCTACAGAGGGGGTACCCCCCCTCTGTACTCCCTCGCGTGGAAGAGTTTAAATACTTTTGGGATGTAAATACTTCATGGGGTATAAACATAGCTGAAAGAAAGGACCTATGAATCAGGAAGATAATCAGGCTCCACAACCAAAAATCTCCCACTTGGAGACTGATCTCAACAACTCCACCGCTATTGTATATGTTGAACTCTGAACCTTCTTGGACCTGGAAAATTTCTCATCTTCATATTCATTCTTGACGACCAACTGAAACTGAGAAGGAACTCAGTTTCTCCCTGGTTACTCCCTTTGTTAACATGTCTGCAAGATTCTGGCTAGTGTGTATCTTTTCCAACTTCAAATGTCCATCTTCCAAGGTGGATCGTATGAAGTGGTACCTCAACTGTATATTCTTAGTCTTCAAATGGAAGGCTAAGTTATTTGCAAGGTGGATGGCACTCTTACTGTCAAAGTACAACCTGTTGTTCTCCTACTTCTTTCCCAATTCCTCCATAAACCTATGTAACCAAATCATCTCTTTACTAGTCTCTGTAGCAACAACATACTCTACATCTATTGTTGAAAGTGCAACAACCTTTTGCAGTTTATAAATCCAACTTACTGTTGTTCCACCTATAGTAAATACATACCCTGTGGTGCTCCTCTTGCTGTCTTTATCACCTGCCATATCTGAATCAACATATCCCTGTAGAAAAGTGTATGAACCTCCAAAACATAATGCATGAGTAATGGTACCTCTCAAATACCCGAGAATCCACTTTACTACCTCCCAATGTTCTTTACCTGGATTATTCATATACCTGCTCACAACTCCCACTGCATGTGCAATATCTGGTCTTGTGCAAACCATTGCATACATCAAGCTACCAACTACTGATG
>ML790031.1:261170-278892 GCA_009831015.1 Picea engelmannii | reverse complement strand
CTCCTCCACCTGTGGGTGAGACAGGTCTACTTTCTTCCAAGGTACTATCCTCCTCATCAGTCTCTATGTCTTGGACTTCCTCCTTTTTCTTCTTCTTATTCATGTTGGTCTGTCTGACATGCTTGGCCCGGGTGACCAAGGGGATTTCGATGATGTTAGGGTTAGAGAGTTTTGCATCATCAACCGATACAAGGAATGTGGCCAACCACTCCTTCGTGATCTGTTCCATGTCTTCGTCGGTTAGCTTATAATAGGACTGTAATTTCTCCTTTCTCTCATCCCTGCATGCAGTGATATAAATGAAATGTCGATCTATGCAGAACTTAGATAATGATCTATACTGGTGCAATGTTTGTGGATTCATGCATGGAAATCATTCTATGGAAACCTTCAGTTGCTAATAATAGGCATGGAATACTGCATTCGATTGCCACAGATTTGACATATCATTTGTGTACCATAGAGTAGATAATTTCAAGGCCAATGGATCCAAAGGTTCAATCTCCGGGAAGGCAGCTCCTTCCGGCATTTTCCAAATGAAAAATGTGATCAACACAAGCAACCAACTAAAATGGAAATCGTGTCCTCGATCCTGCGCTTCATGATAGTCTTTCTCAATATTGTTGGCGAGGTAGCTCACCCAATTCATTTTCATCCCATCCACACACTTCCCTGTGAGGTCCACCATAAACTCGATGACCTGTGTGGGGCGGTTCTTTCTTAATATCTTGCCATCTATGAGTTGGCAAGCTAGGTACACTGCGCCATCCTGGATAGAGGCTACCTTGTAGCCTCACTTCCCCTTCTCAACTTCCTCGTATGCCTTGTTAATGTGTTGTGTCAGGGAGTGGTCTGAAGCCTTCCATGGGTAGAAATGCTGAGGGTTGGGTCCCTACATGCTCAGTCCTGTGATCAGGTGGATCAATGTCAGATCCATAGTAATGTGTCTGTGCCTATCGAACCACAAGTATCCTCTATGATAACATGTCAAGAGGAATTTAACACAAGCGTTAACCTCCTGATGTCAGCCAAAGTGAGGAATATTCATGAAATTAAATATCGTGGACTGTGCGAGCTCCTTAATCCACGACTGGGAGACTATATGAGGCTTCTTCCCAGTCATCTTCATCAAATATCTATGTGGTGCGAGCATCGTGTAGTTATTTCTGTCTCTAAGGTTGAAATCATTGTTCTTCAAGGATGGGATCTGTCCCAACCGGCTTCCTTCTACACGTATCCCCTTTGGGATGTATGCAGTGATCGATGTATACTCGAATTCCCATGGAATGTTGTCATGGTTAACCATGCCAACTAAAGGTGTGATGTAATCAGGTAAGATCGTCGGGATCTGATTGGCATTAGAGAGATCGCTACGATGCTTACTTTGCTTATCAGTAGCGGGGTTGACAAGTTTCGAGCGATGTCCAGTTGAAGGGGAATCTTGAAATCCCCTGGTCAATGATGCCTGTACTCCCTCAGACATATATTTATCATCCATAAACTTCTTTAGAAATTCTTCAACAAATTTCTCTATCTCGGTGCACTCGGACGACATTCTCACTATGAACAAATAAGTCGGGGTAAGTGAATATATAGCAGGGTAAATAACAGATGGAGAGGTCTTATAGCATATATCGACACACACAATCACTTCATTTCTTGTATCATATAATCATAGGTATCAAAAAGTGTTCCTGACGCAACATCCGATGGGTTAAGTAAGAAATTTTCGTAACGGATTCCTCCAACGAACAAGAATGCCTCAATCAATGTGAATTCATCCTTTATGGCGCCGTATCAACATCTAACGAAGATCCATCCACCCATAAATGCATTTCCTAGCCATTCTAGAGTGTCATTCTAACGACTGGTGTGCCTCTAATGGTCATATAGCTTCGCCAGGGTGAAGTCCCATTCTCTGCAGTTTTGTTGTTCCGGTGAGGTTCAGATCCTACAAACCTGCCTCCTGCGAAGTTCCAATCTGTGAAATCTTCCATATTTTCTCTGTAAATTCTTGTAGTTTTTCCAACTTAGCCTTCTTCTTACTGATATTCCTTTCCTTCTTTCTTGTGATCTTATTCTCTCTAACTATTTCTAGATTTCTCTTTCCATTCTTATTCTTATATTCTCCTATCGAAGTGACGCCACACTGCTGATGTTCTCTCAAAGGGTTCAAAATTAATATCCCTTCCCTTACTGATTCCTGGGTGGATATACTTTCTTCTTGCATGGATAGGTCCTTCAATCATTCTTTCACTCTTACAACTATTTCTCTTGCCTTCTACTGCTTCGACTTATCCTCTCGTTCTTCTATCAGTCGATCTACTTTTCTAACTATGATGTCCCTTAGTTCTTTCTTTTTCTTTTCTGTAGCTTCTTCCTCTAATTTACTTCTAATCTGATCTTTCTCAATCCAAATCTTTCTTAACAAAATAGGGAATGGGGTGATGTTCTCAACAAAATTAATAACTTCAAATTCCTCTTATGTCGATGTTCCACGGATGATAACAGGTTTATTAGCAACTCTTCCACACAGGGATATCATGTTTCCTTTAAACAAGTCTATTATTCCCAATGAAGGTATCACAATAGGCTTCCCCAAGATTTCACAAGTTCTTTTTGTCATAATATTCACTTGTGTCTCCTAATCCAGGACACAATCTATGTCAAAATCTCATGTTCTTGTATCTATGCGTTGTTTTTCTTCCATGATCTCAGATAAACTAACATCTTTATGATCATCCATTGCTTCTTTTAACTATACTAATGTAGTTTGAACTTTCTTTGATTCTTTATCTTGATGGTTCTTTAACATGCCCTTATTCTCTTGACTCATGTTCTTTCTTTCAACTTTAGCAATCATTCTTGGACAATCCTCAACTTCATGACCAACAATTTTACAACAAAGACAAATCGGACCTATACTAGGGAATTCATTAGCAATATCTCCCGGTGTTCTACAGTTATAACATAATGTCAATCCTCTCTTTCTCTTAAATTTTCCCCAAATTCTCCTGTACTGCGCACTAGGATCACAGTGTTGAGCCTGTAATCTGCAAAAAATATTTCTAGGTTCCTGCATCCATTCATTAGTCCAAAAATTATTTCTATGCATGGGAATAACATATTTTTCTTTATTTCTATCAAATTTATTCATATCAACTTTTTCTTCCAACTATACCCTAGCTTTCAGACTAGGAAAAAATCTATCAAACATACCTAGATTCATGCTTTTGAAACAAAAATTTCCACTTATCTTACTCTATCCAAGAAAAAATATTTACCTCTTTCAAGATCTTACCTCTTTTCTTCAGATCAGGTTTCTTTCTTAGCACAGAGCTTTGTAAATCAAGTAGAATACTGTGCACTACAACAATAGATCTATGCACAGAGCTTCTCTTTTCTTTACTTCAGTTCCCAACAATCACAGTTTTAGGTTCCGACAATGGAACCATTTGTTGGCATAGGGGAAGACCCATGGTTCAACACTTCAACAACGCACCAAAAAATCCTAACTATCGGCCCTTTTGGCAACACCTGTGAAGAAGGCAAAGTCTCACCCGAGTTAGAGGCAGGGGGGTTACAAGACTTAGGTGTCTGTAACCAAGCTGGGACATAGATCTGTGATTACAACACTTCGAAGGGTACTTAGGAACAATATATATTAATTCATTCACATCACATATCAAACCCTAAGTACATTTCAGTGCAGTAATAATGAAAAAATACACATCGCACTTAGCATCATAAGTCAGATCTAACATGTTCAACATATACAAAGAATTAAACATTCATGGATCTATATATCATTCATAACAGTCAATGCACTAAGTAAATTCATAGCATTTAAACATTACATCACAAAGCAAACCATCAACACAAGATTTACGTCGTTCACCCCAATCTGGGGCTACGTCCACCAATGACTTCTTCTTATTTATTAGTATTCAATCTCTTACATCCATCCACTCCTATGCATTAAGACATAGATCCAATCTTCACCCTGGATAGGTGATCTACGTACTAAGCACTAGATCCATTTTCCCAAAATTAGGTCAAGTCATAGATCCAACTTCTCTCTCAAGCACAGATCCTTACATACATGTTCTGTTGCACAAAGAAACTCAGAATTACTTGCCTCTTGCACTTAGCCACTTATGCACTTAGCTACATACTACATTTCTTGCACTAAGCACACCCCCCTTCTACATTACATTCCTTCCTATATATAATTTTACATCCCTTACAACAAGGCCTAATCATGGGTAAACCCATGGGATGATTTCCCAAAACCCTAATACAAAAACCCTAATGAAGCCCTTGCTGGGTCCACAAAATAAGTGAGATCTCACAGTCTCAGCTTTGCCTGGGTGCTCCATCTTCTACTATCCTGTTGAAGTACAAAAGTGGTCAAACCCGACTAATGTTTCCTCAAAAATTGGTCAAGGGCCAACATGTAATACAACATCAATGTAAAAATATTCTTCATTCTTTAGATCAGGCTACAAATATTCATGGAAGGCATGCACCCTCGAGCCAAAATAAACAATATTTTTTGAAACCTCTCATGCCTCTATGATCAATGCCATTATTTTCTTAATATTTCTTTCTACATAGCTCCTAGTTGATGTAAGTAGACTTAAATATCCTTTCAATTTAATGAGTGTGGTGGGTATGACTATTGACAAAGGACTGGCAAGAAGTGGAAGAAGAATTAAGATGTCTTCTAGTTATTTAATCCTTTCTTTCAACTTCATATTTTCTACTTCTAGACCACCAATGAAATCATCAAGAGCATCCCCGATTTCTTTGTGAATTTTTGAAATTTGGGAAGGTCACAAATCCTTTAAGTCAACCTCTCAACGAGATTTTCCTTTATTATTTTTCATATCACCTTCTTCAATAATTAACTTCTTAGATTCCTTTTCGAAGACAACACTTTGGAAATCGAATGACTCTTCTTCAATTAAAGTCTCATTCTCAATAATCTCTAATGATGAATTTTGATGGGACATATTTCTAGGCTGATGAATTGTGGGAAAATTTTTCTTGATATCCACCTCGAGCTCCATGTCTTCAAGAGAGAAGTTATTGATTCCATTTTCTATGTGATTGTATTCTTCCTCTTGCACAACATTCTTCCTCTTCTTTCTCAAAGGGATCTTGTGTGAGATATCGATTTTTCCTGGAGGGGGATTCTTTTCTCCTTCGTTGCTTGAACTATTGTTGGTAACTTTCCTAGTTGGGTGGGTTGTTGGAGAATTTCTCCAAGATGTGGTATTTTTAGGGAAACAATTGGAGACTAAGAACTCTTCTCACTGGGACCCTTTCCTTTCTTCTTGTAAAAACCATTAGTACTAAGTACTATTTCAAAGTCACCAACATTGTGAGTAGGATAGCTTAAGTTGTTATATTATTCTTCACTCAAAATAGCATGAATGAATGGATTTTTGAATCTTATTGACAACATATGTTCCATGAAGATTCTGTTAGGATCAAACCCCTTTATATTTATAGCATAATTTAGTTTTACATTGTGGAAGTGATTCACAAACTCATAAAAAAAAAAATATTCCTGAATATTAAGTATCCAATTTTCCAAGGAAAGGGGATGAATTGATTTTTCCATTTTTCATGGAAAAAGTGCAAATAGAAATTGTATTTCCTTTACACTTCTGCGATAAACAATTTATCAGATACATAGTATGGAAGAAAATAGGGATTATCCTTGGAAAAAAAAGATCCTGATAACATTGTGATTTTCCATATGCTCTAATGTTCCCTTTTTTTCCAAGAATTTATTAGCCCGGTATGATATCTTGGGGGTATTTTTACCAAACAACAGTCATTTGAAAATTGAAACGAAATCATTGTAAACTTCGTAAAAATGCAACGAATTTTTGTGTCTCCACAATGCTTGATACCAGAAGGTAACTGGATCAACTTCACAGTTCACTCTCTTATAGATAGTCAATTTTGGAAACTGACAACAATATGCTATCAAAAATACCAAATAAGAAGCCATAAATAATTTCTTGTCCCTTTTGTAATGTGACAATTTGGAGGAGATTTAAATGGAAATCAACTTTCCCCAACCGAAGATAGCTTTCTCTTTAACTATAAAATATAAAATATAAAGAACCATGCAGGAAATGGTGGTGGTGCTTTCTTGGCCTTTCATCCTGGTAAACAACTAAGTGATTTTCCGAAGGGGTTTTTAAATGAGTCGACTTGAATCATGGTTATGTCTTTTGGAAAATACGTGGGATTCTCTAAGAACTCAGGCAAGAGATCTAGGCCATTGTCATTTTTTTTCAAAAAATCTATGAAATCCTCTCCCTTAAATGTAAGTGTTGGGTCAGGGAGCTTCAACATCTTACAAAATATTTGTAGTGAAAGAGATATGGTGGAATAATCTTAGAGTTGTATGATTCACTAACTCGGTAAATATTTCTCCATGCACCATGAAACCAGTTCTTTGCAGTTGTTGGGCACAAGCCCATTTTGTGGAAAAGGAATGACATGGAGGGAATATAGTTGGCAGAGAGGCATGCGAGGTGCTCATGCAAGAAGATGGGAAAGAAAGACAAATGGTAGTAAAAGTAGGGGACGAAAGGAAAGCATGCATGTAGAGGAGGAAAGCATGCAAGGATAAAATGCAAGAAGAACTAACTATGTTAGGGTTTTCGTAAGACAATGTAATGGTTGATGAGCCAAAGACACATATAAATAGATACCTAGGAGGTATAGGGAGGGGTTTTGATTATTGAGTGTTACTCACGTGAGAATGAGTAACTGGTCTGTAAAAAAACTGTAATCCGATCCAATATTGTAAGTTGTTGAGCTGTAGAGGGTTAGAAGGGTAGATCTTGAGGGTTAGATCACAAGATGAGGAGCCTGGTCTGATCTAGTCCAACTCATAATAAATCTCAACCTGACTGAGAACAAGTTGTAAATCATGCGACACTGTAGTTTTGGAACTACCATAACAAAAGAGCTTGAGAGCCAGTTCTTTGCGGACATAGCCCAGGAGGGGGTGAACCATGGTAAAACATGTGTTATGTGATTGAATGTTTGTGTCTCTTACAATGTCAATAAGTAGATGTTACAATGATGTATGAATGAATTAATGGATCTAATTAATCTACATGCATGAATGAGAATGATGGTATATTTCTCTAATAAGTAGATAGAATTCACAACACACAATTCACAGATCCCCATTCAGTCCTGGACTATGAACATTTGAGAATTGCAATCATCCATTAATACTATCTCGGGTGAGACTGTGCAGTGCACTCTATGTGTTGCGCTACCTTCTGGTTTACCAAGAGGGAGATAGTTTTGGAGGCTTTGTTGGATCCCGAGTAGAACTGAACCTAGGTCAAATCATGTTAAAGGTAGAACTAAGATAATCAACCAACAAATGGTTTTGTTGCTGGTCAGAACAACACAGGATTGAGTGGATGAGATATGTTAAAAGAATGTTTGATCTATTGATTTTTTTTTAAAAGAATGTAAGATCTGGGACTGAAGTGTCAAAAAGAATGAAAATATAGAAGGGAATGTTTCTACCCTGGAGACCCACAAAGGAGGAAATACAAAGATGGTTGAAAACAAAGGAGCTATAGTTTGCACAACAAGATAACAGAAACCAGAGAGTAACACCATGCAAATATCTTGATAAATATGTGTTTACTGATCTGCATGAAGTATTTTTCTGTGATTTTCCACACCTATTGCAAGAATGGATGTTGAGGTTGAAAGACAACCACACAACAAATTGGATCTAACAGTTAGAGTGGAACTCAGTTCATATCATGTAGTTACAATAGGTGAATAACAAATTCACCTGCACAGTAGATTTTTGGCTCGACTGTATTGTAGCAGGCTTTATAACCAAATTTGCAGTAGATACCGTGAAGTCGTATAGTGCAACAGAACAAGATATTCTACGTGGACCTCAAGGAAGGTATATTAGATCATTGTATAATTCTATTAATATATTTCTCTATAACATAGGTGTAATGACAATGGATTCAGACAACTAAAATTCCTTGCGTGCATGGGGGAAGGGGGAAGAACTAACTAAAAAAGGAGAAATGAAAGGAGAAGGGGATAATGGAAATAAGGAGGAAGCCTTGGATCCAATCATGATGGACAACGACTAGATCAAGCGGATCATGGAAACAACTAGAAAGACACGCAGTGGAGTAACCTACAAATACAAGGTGAACACCAAGAAGAGAGTCGTAGCTGCAAGGGAAGGATTGGAAAGTGATGAAGAGGAGGTAGAGGATCTTCGGGCTATGGAGCAGATTGAGGAAATACTGCATGAAACATATGAGAGGAAGACAAGAGGTCCAAGAAAAGGAATAGAAGGCAACAATCCCATCCATATTAATGTCAGTGTGGAACCCATAAACCCATATGCAACTAACACACCAAGAAGAACACCATTGTTTAGACAACTGAATTCTAAGAGAAGGAAAACATCTTGAATTACATCTACACAAGGAAAAACACCTGGGGGAGACAATTCAAGAAGCATTAGTTAAGTATCTACACTACACGGAGGTAGTAGTTCAACATTCAAAATGGCAGGACATGATCCCACCATTCAGTTACTAGAATTTTGAGGAGAGGCAACAGAAGACCCTGAGAAACACTTGTTTATTTGTGTAAAGATATGGGAAGAAAAACAAATCACTGATGAAGACACTAAACTTGTACAGCTATCTATCATGCTAAGAGACCGTGCACTATACTTGTACATGAGTCTAGACATAAACAGTGCACTGGGGATGACAAGGACACTGACAAATGTCAAGAAATTATTGATTAATGAATTCCAAAATCCAAGCTCAGAGGATCAATACGTGAATCAGATGATAGAAATCTGATAGAAACCAGAGAATCTATCTGGGAAATTGACCAGCGATTTAAACGTTTGAAATGGAAATTGAGATATGCCATGACTGACATGCAACATAGGCACGTGTTTTTGAATTATCTATTACCACACCTCAAATACCCACTCAGACAACAGAAATTCCAATCTCAAGTAGAGGTGCTGCAGGAAGCCTTGCAAATGGAGGAAAATCAGTACCAAAAGATAGATCCATCTATATAGGAGTTGAAGGAGGATCTGAAGAGTATTACCTTTCAAATCAATCAAAATAAGGGCAAGGACAAGCGTGAAATTGTTTGGTGTACCACATTTAGAATATAAGGGCACCATAAGAACGAATGTACCACATTCACACAGTATATGGAAACATGGATGAAAAATCCATTGCCGAAAAGAGGACCTTGGTGTGAAGTTTGCAAGATGCACAGGCATGATCCATATCATTGTCCTATGATGCAGAAATACTAGACAATACCAAAGAATGCATACTGCACTTTTTGCAATTCAGTAGGGCATGATGACAAAGACTGTAGAACCATGGATATGATGAGGGAAAGGAAGTCAGACACATATAGGGTATAATCCGAAATGATGACAGGGAAAGAAACACCTCAATTTAATCAGGAACCACCGCAATATAATACTATGTTGCATAAGTATAAAAACGTGCAACTGCAGTATAACATTGTGCAACCGCAGTATAGCCCTGCACAATTTAATCAGGTACCTCAATACAATACACACCACGCGAAGATCACGCTGGGTATAGAGGAGGAGGATGAGGCAGAGGAGGTTTTGGACATGGAAGAGGTCCAGTAGTGTTCCATAACTTCAAACAACCAGAGCACTATGTAAGAAAATTTCAACTACCACCTGCAACATGCATGTATTGTCGCGTAGCAGATCACGATACAAAGGAATGCACAACATTGTTGGGGAATATATAGGAAAAAAATAATCAGAAAAATCAAAACGTACAGTGGATCTCTACAGAATATAGAGAAGATGGAAGGAATATCAACATAGTGAGACACGAAGGTGCTAAAATAGGATATGATGTGGCTAAACAGAAACCAGTACAACACCAGTGGATTAAGAAGAATACCGAGCCACCCAAGCGATCTGATGTGGGAAAGGAGAAGGAGGCTAAACAATAATTTGTCAAGAAGAATGTTACGTCTACATCTATCACACAGCCTACCCAAGACATCCCAATGTATGAAATGTCATCATCATTGGACCATACTAGTGAAGTCCACCCAGGAAACCAAGTAAGTTGTATTAAAAATTTCCTGTAATATTTTATTCAATTATTCAAGGATCCATCATCTGTTATAATATTACAAAATCTGTTAGATAGATGTACCGCAAATTCTAAAGGAATTTTAGAACAAAGGATATCCAATCACCTCCATCCAAGAAGGAGAACCAAAAGAGAGTTTAGATTGAATGCCAACATCAAAGATTTTAACATGGGTGATGTGATACTAGATCCGAGATATGAAGTGAATGTATTACCCAAAAAGACATGGAAATGCATGGGAGAACCTACCTTAGGCTACTCACCAGTCCAACTAAAGTTAGAAAACCAACACAGATTTCTGCCAATAGGAAGGCTGAAAGGAGTGACAGTAGACCTGGATGGAGTGCCCACTAAGGCAGAATTCGAAGTGATCAAAATCATGGACGTCACACCACCATATCCATCATTACTGGGATTGGATTGGGCATTTGACAATCAGGTGATAATCAAGCTGAATACCAGGAAGATGACATTTGAGTTAGGAGAATACAGGTTTATCATGCTCCTAGATCCATCAAAAGCCAAAATATTTGTGGAACCAACATGTCTAGATATGGAAGAAATTAACCAATTGTACTGGACCACCACGTGTGACAAAGATTCTGAACCGGGTGAAAATCGATGATGACATGGTCGACATAGTGACTTCCATTAATTACTTTGAACATGACATGGTCGACATAGTGACTTCCATTAATTACTTTGAACATGACATGGCTAATGTCACCAAATTTCCAGATATTGCACCCTAGAAGTACCTAGATAGTAAGGGAGAAGGCTCATCAGGCATGCCATTGTTAGAGACGACGCAGTGGATTCTTAGGATTTATAACACCGACATCATGAACTTGTTGGAGGTCCCACATTTTGGGTGGGGAAAACATATTAGCTCCTACGACATGAAACTTCTTGCACGAGTGCATGACGAGATCTTGTGGATGGATAGGTCAGTGCCTATCAATGTGGACCTCATCACAAAAATCATAGGGCTACCCATAGATTGGGAAAATCTAGAGCAATACTTGGAGGAAAAGACTAGACCCAAGACCATATTGGATGAGATCAAGTCCAAGTATGGCATGGAGTCCGGTAACAGGGGCATCAGGATCAATGACATCAATGATCCCGTGACAAGGTTTTCCACCAGACTCATTGGATGAAAATTGATGCACAAGTGTCACAAATAGGAAGTACTGACTGATGTGGTCATCACCGCCGTGCAGTGTGCAAAGGGGAGTTCGATGAGTTGGGCCCCATACCTCTTGAACTCATTCTTAGAAGACTGTAAGGACACCCAGGATTGGGGCTCTGAGTTCCACTACTTGTGGTTACTCATCTTCATTGGCCTCATTGGGTGGAAGGTGTTTTTCCTAATATTAAACTTAAGGCTCAAAAAATAATGTCAGGCATCTGGAAAGTTTTAAAGAATGTTTTAAAGAGTGTTTTTTCTACCTTTATTTATCTAAGAAAAATACTTAAATTAAATTAATAATAGAACAGTACAGAGGTTGTATTTCGTTGTCTGAGTCACAATTATAATATCAAATGGTGTAGGAGAAACTTACAAAACCGTTAAACAAAGAAAGGCATCAATCACTGAAGAGTCTCACCTTGTTGCAGTAGAAGAAAATAAAGAGTGCACCCTTGAACAGGATATAAGATGCAACAATTCAAAAAGCTTATAGGCCTTGTATTACTTACAACAATTACAGAGGAAAAACTGCTCACTTAGATAATTACCGAGATAATATGATTACAGTATTTGTGATACTAAATTGCAATCAATCACTTATCAAGAATTACATTAGGAAATTCAGAGATATGGAAATATAGGAGAAACACGCAACTCCAACTGAACAAAATTTGGAATCTCTGTCTGCACTTGTATTAATACTAAAAAAAGGAGAGTTTTCTCAATTACATCTGGCAAGAAGAATCCTTGAACAAATCTTTAATCTGTGTATTTATACAAAACTTTTCACAACTCAAAATGGTTGGACTTCTTACCATATTTAACTAAGATAAACTATAACTGAAATGAAATGACAGGGTGTAAAATCCGATGGGCTTCGTTGGCATTTTATTATATGTATTCACCTATAGGGAGAAACACTTCTTTAGAGGGAGAAGGCTAATCAGATGGATATCTCTACATGGTTCATCAAGGAATGTATAAAAGACGTAGGAAAAAGTAAGCGTCCATGGAAAAATGAAAGTGAAATGGAGGTAAGCAGGGTAACCGATGTGGAAGGTGTGACAGGCTGGAGGGTGAATGAGATACATGATGTGGATGATAGGTGTTTCTCCAACATCCTTTTATGTTTCTCAATTTTGTGGGGGCGCGAGGGGGTGGTTTGAAGTAAACCGCTTTTAGTCCCACAATACACCAGGTGATGCTACATAGCTCTTTTACTATACCACGGTTTCAATTGTGGGACCACTCAGGAATTTTATCATTCGAGCATGTTGAGTCCCCGCAATGAAACATGGTTGTTGATCTGGTTTTGATATGTGATCTAGGAAGACCAACTAATTTTACCTTCATTGCTAAGGTTTATCCTCTTTCCAACTTTAGGATCATTCTAAGCACACTTGAAGATGGTGATATTTTGGCACTGAACAAGAAAACTTCTCAGAGGATGATCTAATGCGATGGTCTTACATTCTATGCTAACATGTCATGAAAATAGAAGTGACATGTGTATGCGCCAGCTGGATTCCAGGTGTCTTGAATGATGAGAGTGCCATATGTATGAACTGATGAATGCCACATACTTTGGCACTTCAAAGCTTGGGGGCGGTCTGCATGTAGATTTGGAGCTTCGAAGTGGGCGACGATCGTTGATCTAAGGAGGACACAAGGAAAATATCTGTGAACTCCAGGAGAAACTTCTTTAGAGGAAAACAAGAGCGAGGAAGTTGAAACTCCTGAAGCCTGGATTCCCAAAGTGAATATTGACCACCTATTCCTGAGGACGTGTGGTGCCTGATCTGCAACTTTGGGGCTTTTGTCTGGCGCTAGACCTCGTGCAACTTTGACATGTTGAATACCCATGAGCCATTTTCCATGATTGTTGTGGGTCAAAAATCCCTCCTACAGACCAACATTAAGGTTTTTATCATGCATGCAAAAATGACCTAAAGTCTCCTACTTTTTACCAACATCCCAATCATAAATCCCATTATTCATATGCAAATACAAGGTTAAAGAGATCCAGTTACTATACCTTAGTTTCTAGGTTTGATGTCAATCCCTTTAATGCTTGGTCACTCCTTGACTGCAACTCTCCTCCCAATGCTGACCTGCATTCATAAAAGACTAACAAAGAAATCCACATGCATATAACCTATAAACTAATGGGTTAGAGATTCTATTAAAATATAATCAAATTTAAATATTGACAATCTCATATGGCGGGACGGGAAAATTACTTCTTTTATTAATCTCACAAGAGTGACCTTACAATGGTGAGATCAGCCACTGCTCCTCGAATCTAGTCCTGGGATCCTCTTCAATTGTGCTCCAACTGCTTTTGTATATGCTTCTCTTCACAAAATAGTTGCAAAAGGTTGGGGCAAGGGGAATACTAAATCGGGTATAGCTTCTTTTCTATGATTTTCCTCCTTCCAAATGGGACCCCTACCCATTCTTTTATAGGCTATAAAGGGCTAGGTATTTGGTTGAGTGACTGACTATGGGCGGTCAGTCGGTTTAGTTAACTTACCCAAAACTTTGTGTTTCGTCTGCAACTTTCATTTTTCATGCTTTTTAGGTATATGCAAGTTGTAGTGGGTCATCCAGCATACACACACGTGCAGTAGTGGAGCAGGGCATGTATGCCTTCAAAAAGAGTGATTTTTAAGAAGTTGTTCAGTAGTGGCTTGGAAAAGAAGGAAAATGAGATGGCCTGATGCCAAGTAAGCATGTCTGGTGCAATTTAGGGTTATAACAGATGCCCCCTAATCTATGAGGTCAGAAGAGCATCTGATGGCCGAAATATATTATCGATCTTCAACAACATACCAAACAAGTGAGCCTAGGAACCAGAATTTCGGAGGTGCCATCTGCAAAATAAAAATTGTCTCATCGAGGCGAGCATACCCATGCTCGGTATGAAATAAAATCATGGATACCCATCAAATATACTATAGATCCATGTCATATAACTATATAAAGTATAGTTGTGAGCAATACACAACAGATCTACATCTCAAAATTAAAAAGATATACATGTATGGTATCCATCTTCAAGAAGCGAATAAGGCCTGATGGCTAGAGATGAGGCCTTTAGATCTCGAGAAACAACTTTAAAATCTTCACAACTCGTGTAGGAGTGTAATATGATTGTATGAATTCACTTCCAATAGGTCTTCGACTGCTTGTCAGGAATGGACTAGAGGATTTTGATGATCAGGTTGAGGGCTTCATGGATTTCGAACAAAGACTTGATTGGGTTTTTGGGATGACTGGGCATGAGGGTAAGAGACAATCTACAAAGGGGGATGACTCAAGATTGGTAATAAATTCCCTTGGACAATAGCATGACAAAATATGAGACTCAGGAAGCATGATATTTTGACATAAGTTCACGATGCAGGAGGCACTGTAAACTCTCCATATGTTTGGAAGAATAACCAAACGGAGGAGGACACAACTCTTTGTAAAGAGAACAACTTCCTAAGTTCATATTGAATCCCAAGGCTTGACAAACAAATGAAAGGATTTTCTTTGTCCAAGGGAAACTCATTGTGCTGCCAATAAAAAGAAAATACTTTTCCCTTCCTCCTTTTGGGGTATATTTGATTTTTTTGTCTTTTTCAATAATTTTGGAAAGCTTGAAAAAGAATAAAAGAATGCTACATTACAAAGGAGGATTGAGTGTTGCAGACATACTAGTTCCAAGCGTACAAAACACATGGATTCTCAGGGCAAAGGGACATATACCAAAAAAGGACGCTTGGGAAAAATCCTCCATGGGCCAAAGGTGTCAAGACGTAGAGGCAAAGTGCTACAGGGCTTGTGTATAAGGCATGTTTCATATGGTTCAGTTGAGAGAAACATGGAGCCAGTATTAGGCCAAAGACATAGGTATGAAAACGTGATTAATAAGACAAACAATGGTAACATCCTTCGATGTAATTTTAACGAGCCCAGAGAAGGTAAGATCGATGGTTTTTCATATTTAGGGAGTCTTGAAAAACCGTAAAAGGAGACTCCACTGGGGTAACTTTTTTGAAGATAGTCTAGTCGGCTTGAAAAAGGGGTAAACTAGAACTAACATGACGTCTATTCAAAACCATTTTAACGAGTGTGATAAAGACAAGATCACTCGGCAATTTTTTCAAATTTTAGGGAGTCTGAAAAAAGATTAACTATGGACTCCATCAGGAATGTTATTCTGGACCATTTTAATGAGTGTGAAGGAATAAGGTCACTCAACAGTCTTTTCAATTTTAGGGAGACTGAAAAGAGCTTAAATATGGACTCTGTGGGGGTTCCTTTTTTGTAATTTTAGTCCCTTAGGCCCGAAAAAGGGTTAAAATCATACCTGAGACTACTCTTCTAGGGAATTGAGGCTCCTAGAGTATACCTTTGTTCATACAGTTGACCATACGTACCGAAAAATGGGTAAACTACCACTGGATAGATGTGACTTCAAATTTTATTTTAGCGAGTGTGAAGGTCAACAAGATCGCTCGACAATCTTTTCATTTTTAGAGGGTCTAAAAAGGGCTGAAAAGAAGACTCATTGTGTTCTAGGAGTCCCGAGGGTGAGGTCAAGAGTGATAATGCATCATGCAAATGAGGCTCACAATCATAATTAGGATAAACTAATAAGGACTCCCGAGCCTATGGCCATTAATGACGGCATGGACACCAAAATGCAGCCAAGATCTACCTAGGGAATCCATGTTAAGGTAAGATCTACCACTAAAATACGACACTTCTAAAGCAGCAATGATGGTTCCGTGTCGCAAATCGGTGGGATCAATACTATGGCATAGTGATAAAGAAAATGAGATACAAAAAGTAGAGGTGGAATCCTAACTTAAATGCAACAAGTTGGAAAAAACAACTTTTTACCAAAGGACCTTTTAAAAAGACACAAATCTCCAAAACGTTTCCCTAGAAAACTCTATAGAAAACTCCTGAACCATACTAAATGATTTTCAATTTAGAAAAAAAGACAAAAGGGTCCAAAAATTGACAAAAAGTGGCCAAAAATGTCTATAAATAGAAGCTGGAAGCTCATTGTCACTATTGCAAATTGAGAAATTGACTAAAAGACAAAAACACCCCTTTGTGAAAAGAATTGATTTCGGGAGATTTAGTGGACGAAACGAGCTTCCACTTGGACCAAGTAAGTACATACTATCTCCCCTTGCATTTCCATTCTTCCTTTATGAATTTTATTTTGTTTTTTGAGGGGGCATCGACAGTAAAAGGGTCGGCCCTACGTATACACAGTCTGTCCTAATACAGCCTGTGTGTGCACGCATGTAGAATAAAAATTACAAGTGTGCACATGCGACTTTGTGCATTACATCCCGCGTGTACCCTCTAAGATGTGAAAAAAATAAAAAATTGCAAGGGCTAATCTCTCCTAAACTTGTAAACTGCAGGATGTATGTTCACTAGAGAGAAAGGGAGCATGAGGACATTGATCTTTTGGTTGATGAGGACCGTAATTCTCTTGTCGCATTAATGCAATGTAGTTTGATAAAGTTTTTCCATTGTCCTTTCATGCAGTCACAACCTAGGCTACTAAACACCTTGGTTGACTATTGGAACCCTGATGCAGAGGCCTTCATGCTTGAGGGTCAATCGTTGACTCCAACGACCGAGGACATATACCTTTTTACTGGCCTCTCAAGGAGAGGGGAACTAGTCAATTTCCGCACTTTTCCTTCTGGGCCTCTCAACATAGTGGAGTTGATTGGACTCCATTGTGAGGCCAGTATCGACAAGATGGGCATGCAGGTGACAATAAACAAGATCTATGACCTATCATTGAAAGTGATAGCTTTGATTATTGGGTAGATCACTGGATCTGGGGCTCTACATCAGGCCTCCTGGGCGCACATGAATTGTGTGATTCAGTGCTTAAATGCACAAATATTTGACTGGAGTAACACATTACTAGACTGCATGAAGAGGCAGTTGACGGATTGTTGTATGTGGAGGCACATGAACTTTGGATTTGGTAAAATTCTTTGTGCTTTATTCTTTAAGAGAGTATCAGGTCTCATTCCTAGAGAGATGATACGAGGGCATGATGCCCCTCACCCCACACTATGCAGATGGGCGGCGTTGTTGTCGCGATAGGAGGAAGGACCATTGGGGCCTTCAATGACAAGTTTTTTTCTTGGTGGGTGCAACAGATTCTGGTTATAGAGGACTACCCCTATGCCAGTATCGACTTCTCAAGAGATCCTGAGATTCTGGTACCTCCCGGAGAGCAGCGAGGAGAGATGGGTAAGTTTGCTTTTTTTTTTTTTTTTCTTTC
>ML790031.1:249412-261122 GCA_009831015.1 Picea engelmannii | reverse complement strand
ATATATATCATTTTTTGTATATACCAGAGTATCTGAAAATTAATTGTGTTATGTTGTATGTGCAGATGTGGGGCTAGTGCATACATCAAACTTCGTGAGGAACATGCGATGTCCTCGACCAGAGGTAGGACCAACTACAGCTGGAGGACCAGTAGTAGTAGGGGGACCTCCAACTGGAGAGGCTGAGAGAGTGTTGACATGAGTAGAGTGGAACTTTACCTTGCTCACTCATACAATCCCCATGGCAGAGATCAAGGATTTGCTGCCATCTATGCAGCCTCATGTAGTAGGGGCACCATAGACATAAGTGTGACTTTTTCGGCATTTGGAAAATGTAGTTGATCATTATAATAGGGCCAATAGGCCCCATACTTAGTTAGATTGGATTGCTTACGTGTCGAGGGCACTATTTGTATATTTTTGAGGGAATAATCCCTGTGACTCTTTTCTAGATGTATTTTTGAGGTGCTTGCATCCACCCATGTACTCTGATATTTTTGATATTATATATGGATTTTTATGTCTTTTTATGTCTTATGGATTACATCTACTTCAAAAATGTATTTACATGTGCATGTGTGTGTCTTTCTTACATGTGTGCAAGATGCCAATCTAATATTTGATTAGCTAGAGTATCTGTAACTTGATTTAATCTCCTAGGAACATGAAAATATGTAATATAATCAAAGATTCATTCTANAAATGTATTTACATGTGCATGTGTGTGTCTTTCTTACATGTGTGCAAGATGCCAATCTAATATTTGATTAGCTAGAGTATCTGTAACTTGATTTAATCTCCTAGGAACATGAAAATATGTAATATAATCAAAGATTCATTCTAAGATATGTACCCTAAGGAATCGTTAGTGTAGAGTAGGATCATGAACACGGTAGACTCCATTTAACTGAGACACAACTAGCTGAGCATCTAAATAGACCTGGAGGTGAGAGATACCAAGTGAAAAAGCGTCACGAAGTAACTCAATAACTGTGATGTATTCGAAGAAATTGTTTGTGGTGTCGCCTAAACATATACCTCCTGAAGATAAAAACTGGCCCTGAGGTGTGAAAATCACCCAAGCTGCAGAGGCAAGCCTCCGGGTGTGCTGGCTAGCGCAGTCCGTGAATCCAACGAACACCTTTGATTCACTTGAAATCTTCCACAGTGAAGAAGATGACATAAAAAATGACACATCCATAAAACCAAAAACCCAAAAAGTAATAGTACAAAGACTATACATGTATTACAAAAAGTCACCCAAGGAAACCCACCAATGAGTAATACTTCTTGAGGTAGAGCCCATTTCTAGGCTCTGCCAAAACATTTCCCTCAAAGTCCACCAGATGATAAGCACCCTTTTGTAGTACTTATTTCATGATGAAAGGTCTGAACCACATGGGTTTGAACTTGCCTACCCCCAGGGGGTCCTTATCTTGGTCATAGACCAAGACAAGGTCACCTTCAGAGAAAATCTGAGGATGAATAGACCGATCATACTGACACTTGAATTTTGTTTTGTGAGCCTCGTTAGACAAGGCCGCGTCATGATGATGTTCATTGAGTTGTTTGAGGTATAGTAATCGTTCTTCAAGTGGTGAAGTATCTGGAAATAAATGTACTGCCAAATTTAATGATGGGATCAAGCATTCTATAGGCAAGACTAATTCCATCTCATAAATGAGTTGAGAAGGTGAGAAATCGGTTGCAGTATTAACAAATGTTTGATAAGCCCATAATGACAAATATAACATCAAATGCCAATCTGACTTTGTCGAATTGATCGTTCGTTGTAGAATGGTTTTAAGAGATTTATTTATAGCTTCCACCTGACCATTCACTTGGGGGTAATAAGCTAATGAATTTTCTTGCCTCAACCCAAGATTTGATGTTAACTCGGTCATCATTTTATTCTGAAAGTGACTATCGTGGTCAATGACAATCTCTCTCGGGACGTCAAACCTTGCTATTATCTGGTTGAAAAAAAAGAGAGTTGTTGTCTCCCCGTCATCTTTAAACGTTGGCATAGCTTAGACCCACTTGGTGAAGTAGTCTACTGCTACGTTGATATAGTGGTGCCCCCTTGTTGAAGGGGGCTTACATGTAGTGTAATAAATCCCCCATTTAGTGAAGGGACCAATGGTAATAATGGGAAACATGGGAGTGGGGTGTTCACTCATCTTCCGAGAGAATATCTGACACAGGTGGTACTTCTTGAAAAATTCAACACAATCTTTGATTAATGTTGGCCAGAAGTAACAGGATCATATAATATTTTGGGTTGTTTCCAACCCAGACAAGTGACCACCACATGCTCCAGTGTGGCAATCGTTAAGCATGATTTCCGCTTCTTCATGAGTGAGACATCGGTGAAGGATGCAGTCTACACCTCAACGATATAATTTGTCCTTGAGTATGAGATAGTTATTATCCTGATGGCGTATACAATGATGCTCATCACGAGAAGCAGAGGAGGGACACTTCAAAGTCTGGAGATAGACAAGAACATCTCCATAGTAGGGGTCAAAAGACGTGATCAAAAACATGTCTCCTTTGATAGGCGACTCGTCGGGTATAACATCACCTGATTTGACCCGAAGTTCCGATATGAGTTCCATGAAGACCATCGACTTTTTGGATTTCCCTCAAACGAATTCCAAGTCGAATTCCTAGAGGATAAATATCCATCTACTGATTTTTCCACCGATGACCTGTCGTGTCAATACGTATTGAAATGGATTCGCGACGACAATGACGTTGTTATTGCGAAACAAAATATAATGATGGAACCATTGGACAACATGAACTGCTGCCAACTCAAGTTTTTCAATATGGGAATAATTGAGTTCTGGTCCAACTAGGCCTCAACTCAGATAATAAATTACGTATTCTGAGAATAAATCATCCTCCTTAACTAAGACCATACAGATGGTTGACTCTGCAGCGGCCAAGTATAATAGAAAATATTTATTATAATTGGGTGGCCGAAGCAGAGGGGTTGATATGAGGGTACTTTTCAATGCTTCGAAAGAGCGTTGAGCGGCTTCGTCCCAATGAAAAGGAACGTCCTTCTTCAATAAAGACATAAAAACCTTGTGATCTCTGCATAGTTTGCGATGAAACGTCGTAGAAAATTTTCTTTTCCCTGCAGACTCTGAAGCTGAGGTATGGTGCATGGGGGAGGCAATTGAATTATTGCCTCAACCTTGAGAGGATCGACCATGATACCTATTTTTGAAATGATGAAACCTAACAGACGACCTGATGTGATGCAAGAAATGCACTTATTTGGATTCAAGGAGATTTGGTAGTAGCAACACCATTCAAGGATAAGTCAGAGGTGTTCTAGATGATCAGCTCTCTTACAAGATCATGATGCTAAATCATCGAGATAAGCCTCGAATATATGTTTGAGTTCATGGAAAGAAAAGGAAATGGCCCGCTGAAACGTAGCTCCAACATTTTTCAGACCAAAAGGCATCTTACGATAAGCGAATGTACCCCATGGATAGATGAAAGCAGTTTTTTATTGGTGTTCGGGTTTGATTTGTATCTGATTGTATCCCGAAAAATTATCCATGAATGAAAAATCCTTGCATTATGCGCATTCATCAACTATCTGGTCAATAAATGGCGTGGGGAAATTATCTTTTGGGTAGGCCTTGTTCATATCATGGAAGTCTGTGCATACGTGAATCGTACCCTGTTTTTTATTGACTAGCATGGGATTCGAAACCCATTGAGTCAATTGTATGGGGTAGATGAAACCATCTTTAAGTAGTTTCTCTACTTCAGCCTTGATAACTACTTCTTTCCTAGGATTGACCAAATGATGCTTCTTCCGAACCAGCTTGACATTAGGATAAGTCATGATTTCATGTTTGACAATTCTTGGGTATATGCCTGGCATTTCCTCATAAGACCAGGCAAACACGTCACATAATTATTTAAATAAATCTGTGTAGATTTGAATCTCCTCGAGGGAGAAGTCCGCTCTGACAAAGATATTCTCCGTGACGCCAGGGGTTCTGGAGATGTCAATAGGTATCGTTTCGGCTATTGTTTCCATATTTCCTTCAGCCTAAACTACGTGTGTTGCCAAAGGATTGATATGACAATCTTTATCTCCATTCATAGTCAGAGTGAATTCTCCTACTTCAATTCATCTTAACTCTAGGAGGAAGTAATATCTATGATGAAGATCATCCCAGGGTCTATTTGGACTAGTCATTTCCTCGATAATCGCTTCGCCTGAAGGCAAGACTAATTCTAAAGAATCTGTATCAGCAAGGGAACCTTGAGCTCAAATAGGCTCAAGCACTGGATCTAACTCTTGTGCTGGAGTTGGATCAGGGTTGGCAGAAGCTCATTGAATGATCAAGTATGAAACTTTTATTGTAGACAAAGGCATGGCCATGCCATGGTGCTCTGTCCCTTCCATCGTAGCAGATGGGGAAGGAAGGGTCCATGGATCATGAAATTGCGTCATGTTAAATGACGAGATTTGAAAAATTTCAGCCCGAGGCTGGTCGGGAATAGCCGTCATATAATGGACATTATCGGTCAGAGGCGAGTAATCAAAAGTAGCCATCAATGATGGGCACAAAACAACCCCTATATTGACGATGGCAGGGTGGGGGTTATCAATCATTGGGACCGTGGAGACTCTCGATGAAGGGTCGGGATGAGAGAAGGATAATTGATCAATGGTCACAATCCGACCCTTGTGAGGAAACAATAAGACCCAGAACATTGTTGCGACCACTGCTTGCATAGCGTAGGTCCAACTTCTACCTAAAAAAATATTGTAGTCGAGGGACGCATCGACCACTTCAACTTCGACACACACAGTTTTTCCCCCTAACTGCATGGGGAAAGAGGGGATGATCCCATGTGGTCAGAAAGAATGACCATTAAAAGCTGTAAGTAGAGTAGGTGACAGAGACAAAATGGGTTGGCCGATGGCCTTCCAACACGCTAAAGACATCACACATGTCGAGGCACCCTCATCCACCACTGTACGGAAAATATTTTGGGTAAAATTTTTCATGGTGTAAGCCACTACTATATGAAAACTCATGTGGTAATTAAGATGATGTTTTAATTTGGAGGTATCAAGCATGATCATTCTCGAATTACTAGTCTCGTCAGAGCCTAAGGAAGCTAACATAGCCTTTCTCTGGGAAGGGCAACTCTGGAGGACTTCCAAAGAAGACATTGCATAAGGGGTTTGTGATAAATTCTCCACTACGGAGTAGTTCTGGGTAGCCCTTGTGTTTGGGTTGTAAGAAGCTTTCTTGAACGCACCTTTGGGGATGCGTGTCATTGTTTTTCCCAATGTCTTCTCAATCTAAAGAGGAAGAGGTGGGTTTTCGGCTTCTTTACCCTTCTCAGAGGTGCCTGGATTTTCGTAATCATGTGATCTAGTCATTATATAGGAATCACCTTTCATCATATACACGTTTGCGGATGAAGGATTACTTGAATAGAAAGGGGGTCCTTGACTGCCCCCTTCCACACTCGAGGAGGCTTGAGTTAGATTTTTCCCATGTGGGAACGGGTCCGTTAACATGGTATTTTGTTGCTGTGACAATAACTTCTGGGCCTCTGCAAGCTGAGGGCACTGATGGGTCGAGTGGTCTTCCTTGCAGAGATTACAAGGATACTTTGACTTATTCTTTTCAGTGTCACCTCTGCCAGCATTATCGATGGGTTTCTTATCCCCCTTACCCTTTTTCCATTATTTATTATTTCCATCAGGCTGCTGGGTGGCCTTTGGGTTTGTCATTTTCAAACTATGTACATCCAACTTTTGGACAGGGGGAGCAGCCGAACCAGTGGTTTGGCTGGACGCTATCTATTGTATCGACAATTGTTGCAATTGATTTGACAATGGATCATCGGGCTTGGTTTGTGCTGAACCAATAATTTCATCAGCATGTGGTCCAAACCTTTTTTTAGTTTTGTCAAGGATTGACCTCGGTGCATCTGGAAAAATCTCGTAGAGTAAACCAGATTGAGAGTAAATTAGCTCTAGTTGTTGCGCTCTCATTATCGCATCTGCCTCGGAAAACACTCTGAATGTTGCGATGTCTTTAGATAAATGGGTTACCAAAGACTTAAGGAACCACTCTAGCAGGAATGTTGGTGGGACTAGAACTTTGATCAAACTCTTTAGGTGTCTCCATTATCGAATATGATCTGAGATATGGTTCTCTTTTGTCTGCTCGAAATTGGCCAGCAATTCGGTGCCGATGTCATCTCTCACAGGTAATTGGAAATGGTTCAGGAAAGCCATTTCCAATTCACTGAAGGAAGAGTATCATGAGCAGTCGGGCTCAATGTATCATTTTGCAGCACTCCCCATGCAAGTGCATTGAAACAATTTCAACTGAACAAATTCGTCTCTTAACGAGTTGGATGAGCACCATAAGTGGAAGGTAGTCATGTGATCACTGGGATCTTCGTTAGGGTTGGCCTCAAAATTTGGAATGTCCAAAGGCAACTTGGTCGGCATGGGAGGCCAACTCAGATCATGAAAGATGGGGTCATTTAAGGGCCTTGTCAAATCTGGCAAGTGCAGGGTTGCCAGAAATGATAGTTTGGGTTGTGGATTGTAGCCGGGGAAAAAGGAGACTGGGGTTTGACTAGCACCAGGTTTCCAGGAAAAGTTAGGTTGTTGGCCAGGGCTCTGGTAATAACCATGATTGTGACCAACATATGGATTGGATGCTTGTTGAGACATCATCTGCTGGTTCACGTAATAAGACATAAAGGGATGAGCTTGCATCACATTCCAAGGATTTTGGGAGGTGTTGCCCCCTTCTGATCCGACGAGCATAGGCATTGGGCCTTGCCCAGGGTTCCACTAGGTATCAAAAGGGTTTCCCCCAATCGACATCCCTGGCAAGGAGACTGGTCCCTGCCATGGATTCCAAGATCCTTGTGAGGAATAAATTCCTAAGTATGCCCCCTGTGTAGGAATAGTACCCTGTACAGGATGTGGTTGTCCATAATTGAGGTTTCCCCCGGCCAAAACGACAGCTGAAGAGAAAAAATTGTTACCAAATGCATCGAACAAAGAGAAAGGTGTCAAACCAACTGGCATATTATAAGGAAGGATTGCTTGACTACCTTCTCCAAACAATTTTATGTTAGGCCCATCAAAGTGTTGAGGAACACCACTGAGTGAGGGGGATGAATGGGGTATATGAAACCCATCGTAAGGGAAGGAGATAAAGGGTGCAGAAGTTCCCCCAATAGATCCTTGCAGAGGAGTATTGGAACTCTCTGCCCCCAGACCCAAAGTTTGTAGAGTGGAGGAGGAATGTACAGTATTTGTACCGAAGCCAGGCATCCCATATGAGAAAGGAGAGCCTGTCGTGTTCTGAGTAAACGGAGCAGTGATCACCACCATAGATGGAATCAGACTACTTCTCGAGGTAGAAGTAGTCAATACCATGGTGGCCCAGACTAACAATGATTGTTTAGGAGGTGGAACACCCCTAGTAGTGACAGTCGTGAAGGAAATATAAGTATTACCTAAAGAAGTGGTAGCGTTTGCTTCCAATGTTGCTGGCGACACTACCGGACACTCGTAAGGTAGAACCTATATGATGATGGGCATCGATAGATCAGTGATGGGAGGGTTGTAAGGACCAAGAGCCTCTATGCCAAGGTCAGAAATGATTGGTTCCTCTAGAATAAAATGTTCATCTCTCAAAGATGCATTGGGCACAGTTTCCTGTAACCCGGTTGTCTCAAAAGACCCTTGCTGGTTTAATTTCAACCTTAGCGGTGGCAGCGATGGGAGGGGTTTGAGCTCAATTAGAGACAGGCCCAAAAGCCTTTGCGACCGGCGGAACTCCTGATCCTCCACTATGTGAGAAGCTCAAAGACACACTAGTTCAAACTATAATCATTTGAAAACCATCACACACTAAAAAAAGTACCTATGAGATAAAACCAGCAGTCACTAACTAGTTCGAAGAACTGTTACAACAACCAACACTAGAGAAACTTACTGGTGCAAGTGAAACTTGAATATGGAAGAACCCTCCAGGTATACTCTGTAAAGTGTGGCCCGATGTCTGTCCTAGGTAATGCGGTATACCCCCGCAGTCACATGTGTAAATCACTAAAAAGATAGGCAACTAGGTTGCCAGTGCACAAACAGTCACCAGGTGGGTACAGTCGACAATCGGGTGGACCGCAATGAGCAGGGTATCAAGCCCGAAACCTATCAAGGGTCTCAAAAGAAAGTGTTCTGGAAGACGACTGAGGACCTCGAATAGATTCAAGACCCACGAAGTTCTATGGCAAATGAAATCAATGGAATTCCAAGACAAGCCCTCTATATGTGTTCCCCACTATGTTTGGTCTGGCTTTGGAGGGGTTATCTCCGCTACCTTTCCTATGTGACCTCGTGTTTAGTTCTTGTGTTAGAGGGGATACTCGGATAAATTTTACAATACTGGACTTTTGACACTCCCTATAACAAAATCTTATGTTTTTCTTTTCATCCTTGAAGAGTTTCCTCTCCAATACTAAATTAAGGCTCTAGCCTAGACTAGTTGATGGACCCTACAAAACATAAAGTCTAGTTGATTTTAATTAATCGTTAAATTTTTGGGCATGTATTAAGTCAAAGGTTATGAAAGTGAAACTAGTGATGTTTTGAGAGATGAAAGAAGAGATAAACAACAAGCTGGAAAAAAAATAACTTCTTCTTGACAAATTCAGATTTTCTCTTTTTAAAATTTTTTAAACCAACTTTCCAAACTTTTTCTTTCTAAGATCTTTTAACTGAAAAATCAAAACAAGATTTCACTTGACTATGAGCTACTTATTGTCCTAAGTCAATCAACCAAGAACTTTTGAAAACAATCTT
The DNA here is from genome assembly GCA_009831015.1 of Picea engelmannii. Classification (NCBI taxonomy): domain Eukaryota; kingdom Viridiplantae; phylum Streptophyta; class Pinopsida; order Pinales; family Pinaceae; genus Picea; species Picea engelmannii. The sequence continues at coordinate 252,232 of ML790031.1, read as the reverse complement.
TTTCCTATTGATTAATGCAAACAACCAACTCTTTAACCAAACCAAGAAGTAAAAAAAAAGTTGTGTTTTTTTTTATTGTGCTTCAAAAACAATAAAATTTAAAACAATGTGTCTTCTTCTTTTCTGAAGTAAAAAGGTGAAAAAATAAGAACAAGAAAAGGCCAAAAAGGACTTCTATCCAACCACAGACCATGGGGAGTTACTAACAACCAAAAAGGTAGATCAGACTGACTCACTATCTCATAAAAAAACCTAGCAAAGGAAGAAAACTTTCAAATGAAAAAGCAATCTATACTAGCACACAACCTAAACCGAACCTGCTATGACAGAGACCAAAAAGACACAAGAAAAACTTGTGAAGAAAAAACTTGATAGGGAAGAGGATGATTGCCTCCTTAAAATTTTCCAGACAGACACGCGACTGTCACTTCAACAGCCGGTGTATGCACACGGGCTGCCCAAAGATAGGATGCATATGCACGCATGTAGGACTACTACAGGCCGCATGTGCCCTTGTTTCTATTCAAAAGAAAAAATACAAGCAACTAATTTCAAGAAGGGAGTATTGGTATTGAAGACCAGAACCCCTTAAAGGTACATGAACTCACTGTAATAGAAAAATATGTAAGGAAATATGAGAAATCAAAGGTAATATAAGGTTATACCTAGGCTGCATGCTGCAATCAAAGAAACTAGAACCAGACCTAGAAAACCCCCTGGGAAGGATCACTTCTGACATGGGAGAAGATGACTGCCTCTTTTTGAAAAAAATAAAATTCTAGACTCAGACATGCGACTAATCTTTCAGCAGCAAGCGTATGTATGCAGGCTGTATGAAGTCAGGGCACGTGTATATGTGGTGATACCTTCTACAGGCTATGTATGCCTCTGTGGCTTCTCGAAAAAAGAAAAAACAGTCAGGCGAAGGAAGCAAGGAGTATCGGTATGGAAGACCAGAATCCCTACTAGCTCAGACTTTTGCAAAAACACAGAAAAAGGTTAGTAAAACCAATTAAAAAAAAATACCCAACAAGCACCCCCAAAAACCCTAGATATCATTAGTATGGTCACCAATTATTTTGTGGGTGGGAAATACCTCCTATGGACTAGCATCAAGGGTTTTATCATGCATGCAGAAATGACCTAAAGTCTCTTACATTTCACCAACATCCCAATCATAAATCCCATTATTCATATGCAAATACAAGGTTAAAGAGATCCAGTTACTGTACCTTAGTTTATGTGTTTGATATCAATCCCTTTAACGTATGGTCTCTCCTTGACTACAACTCTCCTCCCTATGCTAACCTGCATTCATAAAAGAAAAACAAATAACTCCACATGCATATAACCTATAAACTAATGGGTTAGAGATTCTATCAAAATATAATCAAATTTAAATATTGACAATCTCATATGGAGGGACGGGAAAATTACTTCTGTTATTAATCTCACAAGAGTAACCTTATAATGGTGAGATCAACCACTTCTCCTCGAATCTGGTCCCGGGATCCTCTTCAGCTATGCTCTAACTTCTTTTGTATATGCTTCTCTTCACACAATAGTTGCAAAAGGTTGGGGCAAGGGGAGTACTAAATTGGGTATAGTTTCTTTGCTATGATTTTTTGTTGATACTGAGAGGGGGCTGAATCAGTATCAAGTACAATTTAAAACCTTTTTCAACTTATACTTAAATCATTAAACTATATCCAATGAGCAATGAACAATAGTATAAGAGTTACACCAATACACCACAATACACCATGCACAATATATGAGAAATAATCAATAGTTATTGTTCAAGGGAAGTAATGACTTCCAAAGGTAGCTACATCTTACAAATACAAAGGGAGGGATAAACCTCCAAGAGGAAGATACAATCCTCCAATATCAAGAGAGAGTTGAACTCTCCATCCTTTCCCCTTCCTTCCACCAAAGAATATATGAGAGATAATAAAACTTTACATTAAATCATCACCATCAACCAATCATCACATAGAACCTGATAATGCTTCCTGAGACTTCTTCAATTTCTGCAATTCTTCAATTCTTGGAGTACTCTAATCTTGTAGATAATATTACTCAATGTATTCTCTGAAACTCCTCCAATTTTCACTCCTTGAATCCTCCCCAAAAAGAGGTTATAGAAAGAATGGTAGACTTTATTCAATCCTGGTCTATTCAGGAGAGTGAACTTGCACAGAATTCCCCATGCTCAATAATTAACATCCGATTCTAAAACTTACACACAAGAAATTACAGTCCGCACTCTTTCCAATGAAATTTGTTCCACTCCATTTGGATTCTCGATGAATAAGTTATGACTATTTTACCAGGAACACCTGTTTATTGACTAGCTTCAGGACTGGTCACAAACCCTATCTTCCACAGAGTGTATCTCCACAATTATAGCGAATAAAGAGATGAACTTTTTACCAGAGGTACCTTGATATGTCTTCTCAATACCATAGTGAGTTTAATGGAAAAAGGTAACCTTCTTCTTTGGGGCTGCTTCCCCTAAACATGTGGCACTCAATAATACTTCATCCTTATTTTTGGTCTTTGGGACTTTTTCTTCCTTGGAATCCTTTTGTGTGGCTTATGTCTTCTCTCTATTCTTCATGTCTAGTATGTATATGTTGTTTGGTATTATTGTTGTAGTTGCAACCAATCTTCCTGAGTTATTTTCTCTGATTTTACATTTTCGGGAGTCAAACGTAAGAGTGTATCCTTGATCACATATTTTGTTGACACTAAGGATATTATGCTTCAAATCTTCAACCAATAGGACTTTTCCTGCTTTTACATTTTCACTTCCAA
>ML790031.1:194843-242576 GCA_009831015.1 Picea engelmannii | reverse complement strand
GCTCCATTTGGGGATTGCAGCTCCCTGTGAGGCATGAAAGAACAGTAGACAAAATGCCTTTATTGGGTAAATGGAGTCATTATTGCATTTCTAGGAAACAACTTTAGGAATTAATCACACAGAGAAAAAATAAACTTCAACCTAATCTCAGAAAACCTTCAAAACATACCTAATCATTTATCTCAAGTTAGTCTATTTAAAATTTCCCTTTCATAAAACTGAGTTTGTATTTGCTTAATATAATCAAAACAACTTTATCCGAAATATCAGACTTCTACCGGCTTCCTTCGTGTCAAGGTTATGTTGATGTAATATATATATATATATATATATATATATATATATATATATATATATATATATTAGGGAATCCCTCATCGGTTCATAATGTAAATATTATCAAAAAGAGAGTTAGATGTCAAAGTATGTTTTATAGATATGTATGACATCCATACAGATATAATAGATATTGCTTCACTACCAGCGAGCCTGTTCAATACCCCGGTGAAGTTATATATTTCTTCCATTGAATTTCCTTTCACCACTTCAATTATAAATTTTTCATTTTTCTAAGATGAGGTCAATAATTACATGAATTTCCTTTCATCATCTCTTTTGGACAAAAATGGGGGCAATCGAATTTCAAATTTCCTTTCACCATTTGTCTTGGACTAGGTGGGGGCAATCAGAGTATGAATTTTCTTTCACCATCTGTATTATATTTTAATATTTTGAAGTGGGGGAAATCAATATGTGTGTATCATACAAGGGATGATATCTGATTAAAAATTTCAAATTAAGGTCTGTCATAATTTTTTAAGTGTACTCTAAAACTAATTGTCTCTCAATCATCAATGCACTTTCTCCTATAGAGAATAATTTATAGGGATTTTGAATTTCAGGGGTCATCGTTTAGCTAATTAGTCAATTTAAAATCCAATAGAAGGGCTAAAGTTATCAGGATTAGCCATACTTTCTTTCAGTTAAAAGGAATCATAAAGATTTTCGCCTAATCTCATTTTGGAAATATGTTTTTAAGTTTTTAGAGTCAAGGTGAATTTATTTCTTTCTATGAAAACTAAGGAAAGGAGAGTGAAATTCAGAAGTGAATAAAATCTCGGGGTAGGAAAATAAAATAGAGATAAGACTCAAAGGATCTGAAGCGAAATAATTTCATTCCCAAACAAGCTCGTTTCTTGATTTTTTTGCTTCCCTTTTAAGCCCCTTTTATTTTTATTTTCTTTCTTCATTTATTTGATTTTTTATTTCATTTTCATTTTATTCAAAGAAGGATTCATAATTATTTTGTAATATTCATACTTTTCTTATTTTGATCAAGTGACAATATCTATATGAGTGAAACCTCATTTATATCTGATAGGATTTCCTTAAAAATTTTAAGCTTGAATCGACAGAATAGGAGTTTATACCTCAGATTGCCTTTGTATTTTCAATCAAGTAAATCATTAATTTATCACCTGTTTTGATAGAAAACAAAGGTTTTGAAAATTGAGTTTTGGATTCTGATACATTCTTATCTTTCGACGAACAATATGTATTTTGCAAGAAAACAAAAATGGGAAATGTCAGAAAAATCCGCAGGATAGAAATGATATGTGCTACAAATGATTTTATATTTTTCTTTCATGATATCAAGTAATCCTAGTTTATTTACAGTAAGAGTAAAATTCAGATAATTTACAAAAAAAAAAAAAAATTGCAAACTGAAACATGGAAAACAAAAACTAGTATATACAATGGGAATAAGAAAAATGTCTATTGCATAAAATGTTTTAGGTAACGCCCATTTATAGGAGCATCAAGAATATTTTTGTCGAGGTTTTCTAGTAAGAAATAGTTTCTCCCTTCAGTGGCTGCAATCATGAATGGTCCAAAATAGAGATGGTTGAACTTGCCATGTTTTCCTGCATCCTCCTTTCTAGCATCCCACTTTAAAACTAGATCACCCGGAAGAAACTCCCCGTATTTAGCCTTTTTGTCAAAAAGGGCCTTCATATTATCTTGGTACCTTTGAAGTATGTCATCTACTTCATCCCTATTTTGTTGGACTTCAATTATTTTCTTTATCCTTCTTGTAATGTCTTTTGGCTCTTCATTTGCATCCTGCCAGAGCTTCATCATAAGAAGAGTGAGATTGATAGGAAGGAAAATGTCAATACCATAAACCATTTGAAAAGGGGACATACCTATTGATTTCTTGGTTTTGATCCGATTCGCCCATAAGGTGTACTTTAGGTGAACGTTCCAAGCCTTGTTATTTTTTGTCAACACTTTTTTTATTATAGTCATCGGGCTCTTGTTGGATGATTCGGCCAACCCATTTCCCCAAGGATAATAGACTGTAGAATGTCCTAACACAATGTTGTATTTTTGGCAAAAACTGATCATTTCCATAGATTTTAAATATTTGGCATTGTTAGTGACTATTTTTCGCAGACAACCAAATCTCGATAGGATATTTTCTTCCAAGAAATTTATTACCACCGAATCCATAGAATTTCGAATCAGAATGGATTTGACCCATTTAGTGAAGTAATCGATGGCGGTTAAAATCCATTTATGTTGTGCACTTGACCGTGGATGGATTTATTTGATGAAATATAGGCCCCATTGTTGAAAGGGATCTTCTTCTTTGATTGGGAATAAAGGTAGTGCAGGGAGATTTTTATTACTAGATAACAGTTGGGAAGAATTGTAGGCTCTAACCTTGGCATTCACGTCATTAAATAACTTTGGCCAATAATATTCATCTCTCAAAATATTGTAGGCCATTTCCCTCCATGCGTGGTGTCCTCCACACACTCCTTCATGAAATTCATTTATGACACTCTCTATTTCAGGTTTTGTTAGGAAACATAACAAGAAACCTAGAGGATCCTTCCAGTACAACTAGTCATCAATAATACAATATTTGACCGTGTGTAACTTCAAAGTCCTTTCTTTGGATGGAGTCATGCCATTCAAGCATTGAAGGGTAAGGACATATGACACAATATCCCAATACCAAGTAGAGGAAGAAAATTTATCTTGAATCTGAATTGTAGGTGTTTGATCATCAAGCTCCTCTATATCTAGAATATATCTGTGTGATTCCAGGTGGTTTATCCCAAGTAATTTGAAATTTGATTCAGATAATAGCTTTTCCAGGCCTTGTCCTTTGACTAGTTTTCTTGGTTTTACTTATAGATCGAATTATTGAATTTTGGCTAACCATTGACCTCTCTTTCCATCACTATCTAGTTGTACCAATATTTCCTTGACAACACTTGTTGGTACATAAGAGACTATTTTGGAATGCAACACATATGCCCTGCAAGATTTGAGGGATTTCACCATTGTGTACACTTGTTTTTCAATTATATCATACTTTAAATCTACGTCTCTGAGACTTTTACTGAAAAAGTCTATCAGTTGTTAGAAGCCTTCCTTGTTCTTTTGCAAGAGCTCTGTTGTGATAGTATTTTCATAAGTGAAGGAAAAGATCAAGAATTGTTTAGTATATTTTGGACTGACTAACACTGGTTCTTCAATTATAGATTTCTTGACTCGCTCGAATGACACTTTAGCTTCAACAATCCATTTCACTTCCCTATCCTTCTTCAACATATATGTAATCAATTTAATTATTTTAGAAAAATTGGGAATGAATCTTCTCAAAAAGTTTATCTTTCCTAAAAAAGATTGAATTTCTTTTTTGTTCCTAGGAATATTGATAGTGTCTATAGCCTCAAACTTATTAGGGTCGACATTAATTCCTTATTTTAACACTATATGACCCAATAGCTTACCTTCCTACATATACAAATGTGATTTCTTGGGGTTAAGAGACAAACCAAATTTTCTGCATTTTTCGAAGGTCTTCTTGAGGTGCAACAAATGTTCTACATCAGAATTAGAAAAAACCATCAAATCATCAAGATAAATAATGACGAAATTATCGTTTTCTCCGACAAATGAAATGTCCATCGCTCTTTGGAAAGTATCCCCTACATTCATCAAACCAAACGACATTTTATCATACATGAAAGTTCCCCACAGAGTGGTGCATGCATTTTTCTCTTTGTCGTCTTCATGGACAACAATTTGATTGTATCCGGAAAAACCATCAATCATGGACATTATGTTAGATCCAACTATTTTTCTAGAACATGATCCATTTTTGGAAAAGGGTAGTTGTCTTTGAGGGATGACCGATTTAAGTTTATTAAATCTATACAGAGTCGTATTTCACCATTTTTCTTTATGACAGGTACCAAATTCGCTACCCATTCAGAATACCTGAGTGGAACGATAATTTTTGCATCAAGAATATTCTTGAATTCCCTTTCTATCACTAGAAGGAGGATATCATTTATCTGTCTGATATTTTTCGTAAAAGGTTTGATACTATGTTTCAAAGGAATCTTATGTTCAATATCAGAGGTATCATAAGTTTTTAGATCATCATAAGACCATGCAAAAACATCTTCGTATTTATTAAGAAATTCAACATAGTTATTCTCCATTTGGGCTAGAGGGTATTTAGATATATTAACTAGTTTAGGATCTTCTTTAGTTCCTATATTACAGTCCTCAACTTCTTCGGGATAAGTTTGTAAGGTAGATTTTAAGGGTATGTCATCCTGGTCAAATAATATCTCTAAGGGGATCATACCTCTAGGGATTTGATTGTTCTTAAGCATGAGAATGCGGTGGTTTGCAATCTTATCCTAGAAATTTTCAGGGTCTTCAACTTCTTGCATAATCAAATTGGGATCATTTTGGTTTTCCTGATCTATGTGAGTTTTAGAAAATTCATCAATCATTTCCAGAAATTGTTTAATATGTTTGTCATCCTTGAATACTTGCCAGTGTTGAACTTTTTTGAAATCAAGGGTCTATGTCTTATCTCGATGTGATATTTCAGTTTTAGGACAGTAGGTGGTACAAAGGTTGCAGTATCTTTGGCTAAACAATCGTTCTGTTGATTTTCCATCCTGGGAATAGAGTGAATATTAAAGGATGAAAATAAATTCTCTATCAGATCCCAGGCACAATTTCTATATGACCTCAGCCTTGGATGCTTGGATTGATACTGCTATTTTATTTTTTTCACAAGAAGATCTGCATCACCATAAACTATTAGATGTTCAATTTTTAACTTTCTAGCGTCTTCTAATCCGAAGACTAGAGCTTCATATTCACATACATTATTCATATAATAAATGTCCCACTGTAATCTATATGATAAGGGAATAACATACTCATCTCCTGGTGCTACAAATAACACTCCAACCCCTGATCCTTCGCAGGACGACGCACCATCAAAAAACATTTTCCATATTCCTTCTCTACTATTTACATTTTTCTTTGTTTTTTTCTATTTTTTCATTTTCCTTTTCTGTACATTCTTTGAAATCATCATCTATTGATAATATAAAATTTCCTAAGTCCCGATCAACAACATATACTGGGTAATTATTTGGGTTTTGGGGGTCACTTACAATATACAACAGTCTCGTCTCTATGTATAGTCGAGTGAATTGCCCACCGAAAATTGGGATTGTAGCGTAAGTCATTTCTATCTGAAGTGATCCTCGTAATTTGGCACCCCAAGACCTGGATAGAAGCATGATGTACTTGGAAGGTACGTCAGCAACGACTACATCCATAAGGATACTTTTTACAAGGATCTATGCAAGATTTACTACCAAATATTTGACCATGCCAAGACACTTAAATTTTCTGGAATCAAACGAGTACAGGTCTTGATAAGGTATAGTAATTTTGAGTCCTAATTTCTCCATGATAATTTTGGGCATTAAATTATGAGAGGATCCAGAATCTAACATGCAGTTTTGGAGAAAATGGTCATGTACAATTAGTGTAATATAGAATGGGGCAACAAAATCCTTGGTGTTTTCGATGTGTGGACCAAACATGATCGTAGATCTTTCATCTTGTAGATTAATAACATCTGCATGAAATTCTACATCAGAAAAATTTATCATTTTAGCAATTTGCAATTTATCAGAAAAATTTATCATTTTATCAGAAAAATTTATCATTTTAGCAATTTCAACCAGAGGCATGGGAATTTTAATTTTATTAAGTTCATTTTCTAAACTAAAACCTCAGATTGTTCTTTTGATTCCTCTAGTTAGAACTTCTATTTCCCTATTTTCTAGTTTTTTAGTTTTCGTTGCTCTTGTTTCAATTGGTTTTGTTAAGGGAAATTGTGTTTCAGTTGGCGTTTTAGTAATTTCCGCCTCATTCATTTTACTTTGTGAAAAAATACTTTTTGGTGGATCATTCGTCGAATTTTTTTCTCTGGGCCTCAAATTATACTTTTGTTGGAGTTCGAACATTATTGAGTCGGCGAGTCCTTGATAGGTAGAGTCTCCCAGATTATTAATACTTTCATCATTATTAAACATGGAATCCATATCTAAATACTTCTCATAATCCTGTCTGGTTAAATGTGGCTCGAGATCATTGTCACTAAGGTTGTTCAAATCTTCTTCTAACTCATAATTTTGCATATCATCCCTCTGCATAAAATTTTCAATTTTAAATGGGGCTTGGATATTTTGATCTTCATTTTTTATTTGTCTTTGTTGCATCTGAGGGTTAGGATTTATCTTGAACTGATTTCTAATGTAAGTATCATATTTGACTTGATCTAGCTCCATTCTGGATATTTTGTTTGATAATCTTTGATTATTTTGGACATCTCATCCATCTTTTCTTCTGCGGACTTGCTAGATCCATAGGGTCCATCTTGTTCTTTGAAACAACTAGGTTATTTAGTTCCCATATCAGTCTTATTTTTTAATTTCCCGAATTCCATCATATTGGATTCAATTTCTATGGCATCGTCCTGCATCCCTGCTAAAGTGGCAGATCTTTTTTTTCTCAAGAGGAGAGCAAAGTCTGGTTCAAAGGCTCTTACAAAAGTTACTTTTGCAACAGGTTGAGAAGGTTTTACCTCAGCTGGGATTTTGTTCTACAGTTTGTTGAACCTTTGAGTAAATTCGAGAGCTGATTCATAATTTGTTTTTTTTTAAGCCTTGAATTCGATCAAATAATAGAGATGGTCCTTCTTCTCTCCCCATTTTCTTAGAAAGGAATTTTATAACTCATCATATGACCGTATGGAACCTACCGGGAGTCCTAGGAACTAGGTTCTCACTTGTCCTTTGAAGGTTTGTACTAATATCCTTGATTAGACATCTTCTTGTTCGATCCTAGGGATATCAACAAACTGGTAAAAAAAGGCTATGTGCTCCATTATGGTTAAATCTCCTTCTCCCATGAATCTTGGTAGGTTTTTCATATAATTCTCGGGAAAATCATGAAGTGTAGTAGGGAGGACCAAGGGAGCGTATCTGGCATCTACCTTGGAAAAAAATCTAAGGGGTGGAGGTTGTCCTTGACCACCTTCTCCTCCACCTCCGGCACCACCCCTTTCAAGCACCACCTCCTCCAACAACAACCATTGGAAGTCTAGGGGATGAAAAATCTAGAAGAGGACAAAAAGGGAAATGTGTACTAGTTTCCTCAAACTTACAAGATGTATATATAGGAGAACCGATAGGGGATGAGTCAGGGTATAAAATATATTCTTCAGAGCTTTGTGAAACTAGAACCTTTTCTTAGGGAAAGGTTAGAACTGATATAGTATCAAAGATGACAGGTGTTGAATTGGATCTATTCAAGTCAATCTCAAATTTTATCTTGGGAACAATCACCTCCAGATTTTAAATCTTAACCTCGGGTTTACTAGTTGAGTTCTCCACAGAGGGTACTTGTTTAAAACTCACTTCAGGGGTTAGTTCTTCAATTGAAACCTTAGCATTAAACTGTGCAACTTTGGGTTGATATACTTTACCTGCTGCTGCAGTATTTGATTTTATATATCCCTTTGGTTTCAATAACTTTTTGAGATATGACACTGGTGTGATCTTCTTATCGTCTGGATTCTTTCTCGTATTCATTCGACCGAATGTCAGTTTTATCTACGGTGGAGTCACCAAGTGAAAGATAAAAATAAGACTTGCTTTGTTGGAGTTACTTCAAACACACCTAGGATTTATTTTTCCTAAGTTTTTTCCTTTTTTATTAGTCATAATTAGTCATTATACAGTCTCCTATATTTTAGGGGAGAATATTTCACCTAGAGAATATTCTCTTTCAGTTGACACTTCAGTTTGACTAGTTGAGTTGAGCTTAGATGCTACATTGGTTTTGTCACCATGCAACATTGGGATCATCACCAAATAATGCGCACTTTCCTTGGGATCATCACCAGACTAGCGCATTACCCTTTTTTCCTTGAGTTAACTCCTCACTACTCTCTATTCAGTCAGTTAATTGAAGACTAGTTGACTAGTTAACTCAATTAGGTGGTAGTTCACTCCCGTAACTTCCTGAGAGACTAGACTAGGTGGCAGTTTACTCCCGTAACTACTAGTGTGTGTCTAGATCACTCTATACCACCACTATGGCACATTATTTACTCATGTATCCTATATTTATTGTAAATTATTCACTCTTTGAGTGTGGAATATAGTTGATGAGAATTCTTCCATTCTTTCTCTCTTGCTTCTTCTTTCTCAATTTCTCTCTGCAAATATGTGTGGTATTTTCTAGCTAGATCTATTCTGTGCAGGTTCAACACATTTACATGGTATCAGATCTTATAGAATGCTAATAAAAATCTACACCAAATTATTTTTGCAAGTACTAAAGATTGAAGAACGCAAAAAATATGGAATTTATGCTTTACTCATCGATAATACTTCTCACACACCATAACTATTTGGAGTGGAAGCCAAAAATTCTACTTCTTCTCAGAAGTAGAGGATTATACAAAATAACTATGGAAATGGAGGTAGAGCCTGATTCTACCGATGATAAAAATGACTTTCTCAATAGACAAGATATGACCATAGGATTTATATTCTTGTCTATTTCTCCAGAAATTCTCCACCAAGTATATGATGTATCATAAGACTCAAATCCAAACAAATTATGGAGAAGATTGGAGGTTTTATTTAGGAATAAGGAATATTGCATGCAAAATGTTGACAATATAGAGCAAGTAGAAAATCCATTGGAAGATCAATCATCTCAATTTGAAGAGCCTTCTTGTAAAGTATTTGCACAAATTTGTATTCCATTAATTGAAGATGAATTCTAATCCATTTCAGATTTGTTTTCTTAATTTCATGTAGAATATATATGGCATGCATCTTAGGAGTCACATGAAGACACTTTTCCATGCGCAATGCATGCATCTCAAGAGACAAAAAGGGAGCTATGCACATAAGACTCAATTTTGATATTTTCTTAGTACAATTTGCAGAAAAAAAGTGGATATTTGAATTCCTCTCGGGAAAATATCCAATTTCAAAAACATAATCATCTGAAATGGAGTTCATAAAGTGAAGTTATAATCTTTTTAAAATCAACAAAATTTCATCATTTTTCGGAAACAGCCACACAATTTTCAAAATTTCATCCAAAATTTATTTGGATCTTATTCATTACAAGAAGAGAAAGTGGATATGTGTGGACCTCTCAATGATGCATCTACTTCATCAGATCCATGCAGACATCTACATATTCAACAAAATCTTCAATGAGCACAAAATTGCACAGTTGCAAGGTCTTCTTGGAGTGAAGGAGAAGGTTACTTAGCAATTGTTTTTTGTTCCTTCTATTTTTTATTTTTTTTACATACATTGTACCTTTAGGGGTTTTTCCCCTCTTTCCTCATTTATTTCAGTGTATCTTTTGTATTAGGGTACCTAACATGGCCTCGTTGTCGGGACCCATTCTTTATTTTCACCATAGTGATGTTTAGTGGGGGTGTTGAAGTTACTTCACACACACCTAGGATTTATTTTTCCTCAGGTTTTTCCTTGTTTGTTAGTCATAATTAGTCATTATTTGGTCTCCTATATTTTAGGGAAGAATATTTCACCTGGAGAATATTCTCTTTCAATTGACACTTCAGTTTGACAAGTTAAGTTAAGTTTAGATGTTGCAATGGTTTTTTCACCATGCAACATTGGGATCATCACTGGATAATGCACACTTTCCTTGGGATCATCACCATATTTTCGCATTAACCTTGTTTCCCTGAGTTAACTCCTCACTAATATATGTTCAGCCAGTTAATTGAAGACTAGATGACTAGTTAACTCAACTAGGTGGCAGTTCACTCCCCTAACTACCTGAGAGACTAGACTAGGTGGCAGTTTACTCTCGTAACTGTTGGCGTGTGTCCAGATCACTCTATACTACCACTATGGAACATTAGTTACTCATGTATCCTATATTTATTGTAAATTATTCACTCTTTGAGTGTGGAATACGGTTAATGAGAATTCTTCCATTCTTTATCTCTTGCTTCTTCTTTCTCAATTTCTTTCTGTAAATGTGTGTGGTATTTTCTAGATAGATCTATTATGTGCAAGTTCAACACATTTACATACTTCTGTATTCAATCTTTGTTCACCATCAAAGATAGAAATTTACCTTGTCATTTTCCCGAGGAAAAATAACTCTGTTTCTCTGTCCTCGACAACGACGCCAAAAAGATGTTGTTCCTGAGATTAAACTTAAGGATCAAAGAGTAATGTTACGCATCAAGAAAGTTTTAAAGAATGTTTTAAAGAGTGATTTTTATACCTTTATTTATATAAGAAAAATCCTTAAATGAAATTAATAATAGAATAGTACAAAGGCCGTATTTTGTTGTCTGAGTCACAATTATAATATCAAATGGTGTGGGAGAAACTTACAAAATTGTTAAACAAAGAAAGGCATCAATTACTGAAGAGTCTCACCTTGTTGCAGTAGAAGAAAATAAAGAGTTCACCCTTGAACAAGATATATGATGCAACAATTCAAATAGCTTACAGGTCTTGTATTACTTACAACAATTATAGAGGAAAAAGTACTCACTTAGCGAATTATTGTGATAATATGATTAAAGTAGTTGTGATACTAAATTGCAATCAATAAATTATCAAGAATTACATAAGGAAATTCAGAGATTTGGAAATACATGAGAAACACACAACTCAAACTGAAAAGAATTTGGAATCTCTATCTGCACTTGTATTAATACTCAAAAAAAGAGAGTTTTCTCTATTACATCCATCAAGAAGCATCCTTGAACAGATCTTGAATCTGTGTATTTATATAAAATTTGTCACAACTCAAAACGGTTTGACTTCTTACCATATTTAACTACGATAAAATATATCTGAAATGAAACGACATGGTGTAAAATCCAATGGGCTTCGCTGGCATTTTATTCTCTCTCTTCACCTACTAGGAGAAAGGATTCTTTAGAGGGAGAAGGATAATCAGATGGATAGCTCTGCATGGTTCGTCAAGGAATGGATAACGAATGTAGGAAAAAGTAAGCATTCGTGGAAAAATGAAAGTAAAATGGAGGTAAGTGGGGTAACTGATGTGGAAGGTGTGATAGGCTGGAGGGTGAACAGGATACATGACGTGGATCACAGGTGTTTCTCTAGCATCCTTTTATGTTTCTCAATTTTGTTGGGGCGTGAGGGGTTGGTTTGAAGTAAACCTGTTTTAGTCCCATAATACATCGAGTGATTCCATGTAGCTCTTTTAATATACAACAGTTCAATTGCTGGACTGCTCAGGAATTTTATCGTTCGAGCATGTTGAGTCCCCACAATGAAATGTGGTCGTTGATCTGGTCACGATCTGCGATATGGGGTACCAACTAAGTTTAAAACCATTGCTAAGGTTTATCTACCTGCCAACTTTAGGATCATTCTAAGTGCGCTTGGAGATGGCGCTACTTTGGCACTGGACAAGAATAATTCCCAGAGGATGATCTAACATGGTGCTATGATGTCACTATGCTAACATTTCATGAAAAAAGAAGTGACGCGTGTTTTCGCCAACTGGATTCCAGCTGTCATGATTGATGAGAGAACAACATGTATGAACTAATGACTGCCATGTACTTTGGCACTTCAGAGCTCAGGGGCAGTCTGTCTATAGAGTTGGAGCTTCGAAGTCGGCGACGACTGTCGATATGCGGAGGACTCAATGAAAATATCTGTGAAATCTGGGAGAAACTGCTTTGGAGGAAAATAGGAGAGGAGAAGTTGAAACTCCCAAAGCCCACATTCCTGAAGTGAATATTGAACGTTCATTGCTGAGGACACGTGGTGCCTGATCTGCAACTTTGGGGATTCTATCTGGAACTATACCTCACGCATCTTTGGCACGTCGAATACCCATGAGCCATTAATTTCCACGATCCATTAAATCTAGTTGTCGATCTTTGTAAAATGAGATAATTACCCAAATTTAAGATGAGGTCATATCTCTTGGTCATATGTAGATAATATAGAGATAATTGTGTGCAATTCCTGTCCGTCGATCTAAGCAGGGGACATGTGTCAGATGATCCTTGTATTCGGCTATTTCATACTCCAGAAGGAGGTAAGCAGTGCTGAGTAAAAAACTCCAGAAGACCAGAAGTCCATATGGACCATTGATAGAAGTGGACGCGTGTCGGTAGATATGAAACTTTGGAAGGTTTGTGGTGTTATGCATTTCAGAACTCCTGAAGCCTGAAGTTCCAAAGTAAATATCTTCCATTGAAATCAAAAGGACACATGGTGCCAGATCTCTTACTTCGGGAATAACCACTTTGGAAGAAAGATGAATGTGTGAAGAGAAAATTCCCAAAGTCCTAAAGCCTGGAGTTCCCAAGTAAATCTTCGTCATTGAAATCAAAAGGACACACAGTGCCAGATCTCTCACTTCAGAAATAACCACTTTGGAAGAACGCTGAATGTGTGAAGAGAGAATTTCTGAAGTCCCGAAGCCTAAAGTGTGTGAAGCAAGAATTTCAGAAGTCCCGAAATCAAAAGGAAACGCAGTACCAGATATCTCACTTCAAGAATAACCACTTTGGAAGAAACCTGAATGTGTGAAACGATAACTCCCAAAGTCATGAAGCACGGAGTTCTAAAGTAAATCTCCGTCGTTGAAATCAAAATCACACGTGGTGCCAGATCTCTCTACTTCATGGATTTAGCAGTCCTGAGAGTTTATGTTCCGTTTTTCTGTCCATTTAGCCCCTTCCCTACTATATTTGGTCCCTTTCTTAGTTTATCCATCTTCCGATCTGATTTATCATTCTGCTAGATTCTTAAACTTGATCCATCAAGTTTTCTTGTAAATTTTCATGGCTCCATAAGATTAGCATGTCTGCAATCAAGAGAGGTTTGTAAGATCTTCACTGAATAAAATTGTTAATCACAATTCAAATCATGAACTTTAACCAATCATACATATCATTAATACTTCAATGTTCATGAGATTTATATGAGACAGAGTGAAAATTCCCCAAATCCTGGGTCTGTAAAGTTTAATTCCTAGATAATCGCTTTTAAGATCTTAATTAATCATATTTAACAAGGTGTGTCAATTTCAAGTGTTTTGGCAGTTCGAACTTCGAGAATTTTAGATGTAGATCGAAAGGAAATTCTCCAAACCCGAAACTACAAAGTGATTAATTATCTTGTAAAAGTCTTAATTAATCATATTTAACTTTTAGCATTTCGGAAATTCGGACTTCAGAGATTTTAGAATATGATACTGGGTAGGCATCCAAACTCCAAAGTGAGAATTCATTAATTATCTCTTGATCATGATTAACTTAATTAATTAGCATTTAATGCTTTGGCATTTTGATATTTCAGTGATTCAGAGTTTGAAGCTTTTATCGTTCATACTTATAGAATTTCCCGAAGCGCGAAGCTCCGAAGTGACCTTTAGTGATTTTACTCTTTAAAATTTAGGCAGATCCAAAACTTAGGAGGTATTAGGGTCATTCGATAAAAAAAGGGGAAACTCATCAACAATGGATATTGCGCGCACCCTATTTATAGTCAACCGATAATGGAATCGAATTAAAATTCGAAATTCACTTTTTGAATTACTGTTTCCTTTGGGAAAAATATATTTTCATGAGATGAGGAATATAAAACTCAAAATTTTAGAATTATATGTGTTCCAACAAAAGGAACCAGTCTATAGCAAGTACCTAGAGAAACCATGGAAATGTGGAACAACACACTACATATCATTACGTAGCAGCGCAGACTCAAAGAGAAAGAAAGAAAATACGAACATATTTGTGAGGTATTTCACAGAAATGCAGGACCTCATTGCAGATACATGGTGCATTTCAAGAGAGATTGTTTAGGATTTTGGATAGGTTTCTAATTTCAGGGCAACGCATCATATCTTATGGCTGCAAGAAAAGAGAGACAAATCTAAGGAATGGCTTCAACTCAACTATTGTGTGATGGCCAAAGAAATCCAGAGAGAGTTCCATGAGTGGTATGAATAATGGAAGGTACCGAAGATTCCAACCATAGTACAAATCTCACAAAATCAGATGTAGGGAAGACCAGCCCCAGCGCACCAAATAGGCACCAATGGGGCTAGAACTAAAAATAGGAGTATGCAAAGCTAAGATGGGGGAAGCACCCTAGCCAAGAAGAAACCGAAAACATATAAAAGACCACCAAGGGGCCCTACACATTCTCCACCGCATGTAGAACAACCACCAATACAATCAACGGAAGAAGTGCACACAAAATAAATAGGCATAGGGACATAGGAGATCCCTAAGGAGGAAGAACCAGTGAAAAGAACCCAGCAGATTATTGAGGCAGAAGAAATGAGGCCAGCCACTGCTGAAGATACTTAGAGTCCCACTAGTCCTAATCCATCAGAAACCCAATAGAAGCGGCTAGGGGAGAAAACTGGTGGTTGTCGAAAGAATGTGAAGGCACACAAATCACAGTTCCATATCTCACTAACCCCAGATGATATGGATTTAGTGGCAACAACAGTCGAGTAAAGACTTGTCAAGGTGTGGGAAAATGCGAAGAAGCATAGGGCTTCAATTGCATATCAAGTGCAAGAAGTAAAAAATGCATTGGAGTAGCGAAGGATTAGGGAAACACAGACACCAAAATAAACACCCATGAAGGTTAAGGAAGGAGTTCCAGTTCTTGAAATAGTGTAATTTACAGTGTAGGTGAGCACCAATTTCATCATCATGCATGTAATTATGTTTCTTGACAAAGAGACAACACAGAAACCCCTAAGGACATTGAAGCATTAGACATGGCATTGGCTAAGATTCCAACGAAGGCACTGTACAAACTTTAGGTAAGTGTTGCGCAGAAGATTCAATCCAGAGCAAGAGAGTACGCGGAAAATCTACAGGTATCCCAGGTAGAAAACATCACAATGAAGGAATCCCTCAACCTTGAATTGAAACAGAAAGAGAGAGTGAAAAAAAATGTGGAGGAGATGGAGATTCATATCCACATACTGTTTCAAGACATTCTCAATAACACAAATTAGGAGGAAGGGTCTACAAAGTAGAAGCTGTGAAGAATAAAGCAAACTATCCAACAATACAAAGAGAAAATTAAAGAGCTAGAGGAGCGCAGCGAGAAAAGGAGGCAATAGCAACTATCGAGGACATCGGTCGGAGCATCCAGATAGTCACTGACTTGTTAGAAAAGAGAGCGCAGCTGTGGACTCACCTCCTAGAGGATGGAATCCTCCAAGAACTACAAGAGAATGAAAACAAACTCCATGCAACACTGGTGGAGGTGAAGCAGTGACAAAAAAAGTGTTACTGCCAAAGAAGATCATGACTGCCACCGAAATGAAGGCTCTACAGTTGGAAGAGAAAGCGTTGCAAGAACATAATACAAAAAGACATGCGTTGTTAGAGCCTCTGTAAGAAAAGGAGGAGCAACTGGTCATGGAGAGAGATGTAGGTAAGAGGATCATTGAGCATATTAGGTCTAAGGGAGGAGAGATTTTACAATCTCCTATCATGGAGTAGGTAGTCACTGCTATGGCCAAAAAGAGTAGCCAGGCTCACTAGTAGTTCTAGTGGATAACAGAAATGTATGATGCACTGGTACAGGAAGGAGGCAGTGACAATTGCACAAGTCGGTCAGTTACTCGGGATGAGTCACGATGTTAGTGTTGGGGGCCTGTTGGGCATATTCCCATTTTGGGGAAAAGGCACAACATGGAGGGAATACAACTAGTAGAGAGGAATGCGAGTCATGCATGCAATAACATGGGAAAGAAAGATAGTTGGCAGGAAAAGAAGGGGACAAAAGGAAAATGTGCATGTAGAGGAGGAAAGCCCGCAAGGTCAGTATGCAATAAGACCTAACTATGTTAGGGTTTTGGTAAGAGAATGTAATGGCTCATGAGCCAAAGACACATATAAATATATACCTAGGAGGTATAGGGAGGGGTTCTGATTATTGAGTGTTACTCGCGTGAGAAGGAGTAACTAATCTGTAACACGACTGTAATCTGATCCAATATTGTAAGTTGTTGAGCTGTAAAGGGTCAGAAGGGTAGATCTTGAGGGTTAGATCACAAGTTGAGCAACCTGGTGTGATCTATTCGGCCTCATAATATATCTCGACCCTATTGAGGATGAGTTGTAAAGCACACAATGCTGTAGTTTTGGAATTTCCATAATAAAAGAGCTTGAGAGCCATATATTTGTGGATGTAGCCCAGGAGGGGGTGAACCACGATAAAGCCTATGTTATGTGATTGAATTTTTGTGTCTCTTTTACTATCAATAAATATATGTTAGAATGATGTATGAATGGATTAATGGATCTAATTAATATAGATTCATGGATGAGAATGATGATATATTTCTCTAATAATTAGATAGAATTCACAACACACAATTCACAGATCCCCATTCAGTCCTGGACTACGAGAATTTGAGCATTGCAGTCACCCGTTAAGATTATCTCAGGTGAGACTAAGTAGTGCACTCTATGTGTTGCACTTCCTTCTGGTTTACTAGGAGGGCCGATAGTTTTAGAGGCTTTTTTGGATCCCCAGTAGACCTGAACCTCGGTGAAATCATGTTAAAGTCATAACTAAGATAATCAACCAACAACAGTCGAATACCTTAGGGACACACCCTGCGCAAGCAATTCCGGATGTCCATATTATATATTTTTGTGCAGAAGGAGATGAGTAATAAGAGTATGCTCTGGACCACTAAAAGTTATGGTATTCACGACCAAAAATATTCAAGGTATCACCACATAACTGTTGTCTAGTTGTTTTTGCCATAGGTTGATGAGAGTGTTCTTTCAACTGGATATATACTTGAAATAAATCCTTTCGGAGATATAAAAATAATATAACCCTTGGAAAATCGTACTTTAATGCAATTTGAAAAATATCCTCGAGCTCTTCTCTTATTAATGACAATCTTTACAGAACCTGCATGATAATTTATTAGCATTAAACCATTCTAAATGCATATTGGGAAAATAACGAAAATGGAGGGGATAAACGAGAGCAATTTGAATTTGGTATTTTTTTTTAACCTGTGAACCCGTGGTTGTGAATGATCGAAAATAGGCTAAATATTGCAAAGAGTTCAGTCGGACTTGGATACAAGAGAAATGAAATACTTAGGGGATCGATACCTATGACAAGTCTGACGATGATAATGTAGATCATGGGTCTTTGGGTGAAAAATGGAGATTGCAGAACTTGGAATATGAAAGCTTGAACCCGTGAACCTGTGGTTGCAAGAATGGTTAAGTATATTATAACAAGTTGGTCAATCGAACTCAGGATATGGGAACATGGATGGAGGTGAAGACCCATGAGTCCACCAACCCACGAACCTGCCTTTCTTTGAGAAATGACTAAGTATAGTAACTAGAAATAGAAAAGAGAATGGAGAAAATAAAATGGGAATGAGGGTAGGTATAGAAGAGGGAAAATAAATGGAAAAAGAATTTTGGAAAATAGAAAGGGGAGGGAAAATTCAGGAGTGGCAATTGATCTCAATAGGGTTCCACACTTAGAGATAAAAGAATGAAACAATGTATAATATGTAGATTCTAAATACCCAGATGTTGAGTTAGGTTGGAACATCATATCAAGACCATGTGAATATGGATAAGACAAATGGTTCCTAGAGAAATAGTAAAAAAAAATAGCATTCAAGCTTCAGAACATAAGTGAAAATAGAAAAACAATGCAATGGTGATAACAACAAATCCAACTAAGGTTTGGGAAAGACAAGGCTTAATTCTGAATGTTGAATGTTGGATTCAAATGGTAGACAAGATTTGAATAGACATAAGTCTAGTCAAGAGGGAAAATATCAAGGGTTTCTAGTAAGCATTTTAGAGCTAAAGCGGTCAAATAAAGGTAGTGACTCTACAACCATGATCCTGCAACCACAGAAAGAATAAAATAAGCTATTTGAGGAAGAATATACTTGCCAGTATGTCATAAATATTAAATTCTTGTCCTTTTCCTTCAACAAACTTATGAATAAGTGTTGGGTTTGTTTGAAAAATAAAACAAATAAGTTTTTCAAAAATAATCATCCATGATCTCAGTCTTTCATAAGAAACTTGCTAATGTAAATAAATTTNAATATTAAATTCTTGTCCTTTTCCTTCAACAAACTTATGAATAAGTGTTGGGTTTGTTTGAAAAATAAAACAAATAAGTTTTTCAAAAATAATCATCCATGATCTCAGTCTTTCATAAGAAACTTGCTAATGTAAATAAATTTTATGAAAATTGTGTGTATCTAATCTCAAACTCATAGAAAGGATTAATGACCATTGTGATTCTATTTAAGAGTTTTAAACCAAACAAGTTGATTAACATACAAGAGTCTGATGATAAATGAAGACATTAGGTACAAGGTTCAAGCATGAGGATGCATAATGCATATATGTTCTTCATCCATTCAGGAAGTGCTCAAAAGAAAACTCATTCAAGGGATAAAACAAAACATTAAACTTTGTAGTCATATAAGAACATCAAATACTTCAAAATCTGCATAAGGTCCCAAAGATAATTTGTCCATTTCATCTTACAAATATCAATGAAGCATCATAAGTCAAAAAGAATTACGAAGAACATTTGAAATTATAATATCAAAAGGATTAATGAACCTCAATAAAAGAAAATCATCAATAAAGATCCAAACCCACAACTCTTTCAAGGTACGTAAAGAATAATCATTAGGCTCATAGTAGTAGAGAATTAGGCATTAGAGTTCAAATTTTAGTAGAGGCCCCCTTTCATTTATATTATAAAATAAAAATGAAAGGGGGGTTGTTGTTGTGGCCAAAAAATGGCAACACACTGAAAGAACTAATTATGTATGTCAGTAGAACTCTAGGGCCTTTACTTTAGATTTGATTTTTAAGCATAATCTCAACAAACTATAGACACATTTTCAATAATCATGGGTACCACAATGGCACAAAATTTATAAAAGACATAACCCAATATTTCAAGTACTTGGTATCAAACACAC
Organism: Picea engelmannii; assembly: GCA_009831015.1. Classification (NCBI taxonomy): domain Eukaryota; kingdom Viridiplantae; phylum Streptophyta; class Pinopsida; order Pinales; family Pinaceae; genus Picea; species Picea engelmannii. The sequence continues at coordinate 223,127 of ML790031.1, read as the reverse complement.
CTTTTTCAAAGAGCCAATTAACAATGTAGTTTGTTTAACTGGCTACAAAATTTTGATTGTTTTTGGTTAAACCATGGGTTTTCATTTTTTATAACAAATATCTACATAAGTGTGTTCCTCATTTATATTTTCTCAACATTTCTTCTCTACCAGCGAGCATCCATTTCCTCGATGAAGTTGCCTCAACACCATACAAGCATAGTGATCCTAGTGGATGTTGTTGGCCACCCACCTATTCCAGTGGCTCAAAATATGGTTTCCATCTTGGCATTTTTTTGAGTTCCTGAACTTCTGGGGCCATTTTGAGGCCCTAAATGACATTTTCTTGGCCCGAAAGAACCTAGTAGATAGTTAAAGGAAGAAATTGAGCCATTCAAAATGTGTACTCCTCTGCTAAATATTTCTATGGGATACCAAGCTACCCAAATGGAGATCGTATGAAAAAGTAACACCCCGAGGAAGTTGACATATCAACTAACCACATCGAGGCCCACAAACCTTTTGGTGTTTCATCTTTTGGGTTTATGGTTTTGGATTTTTTATGGTTTTCTCATTGATGCTTTATGTTAAAAGGTATTTCCACCCTCATTTTAATCATCTTCTTATGAATATGCATAGCCATCACATCTCTTCTCCGAGATAAGCTACCACCATTCTAGAGAGTTCATTTCACTCTGCATTTTTAGATTTCTTTAATATTTGGTTCATTAATATAAATTGATTATTACTGTATCTCTATGTTTTGATCATATTTCTATGCTTTATCTCATCCCCTCATAAATCTAGATTACTAGTATAAAAGTGGTTTTCTCTTTACTTGTTTGTATGTGCATGTCTGTTATAACCCTAAATTGCACCACATATGCTTACCTGGCATCAGGCCAACTCATTTCCCTTCTTTGCCAAAACTCTACTGAACAACTCTTTGAAAATCCTCTTGTGTAAAGCCCCACATGCCCTAACCCATTACTGCATGCGTGTACACGCTGGCTAGCTCACAATAGCCCCCGTGTACCTACTAAAGCACGAAAAAAGGAAAGTTGCCGACGGAACAAAAATCTATAGGTGAGTTAACTAAAACTTCGGCCATGCATGGCCGAGGGTTCGTCCAAAACCCTAGCTCCTTCTAGCCTATAAAAGAAGGGGTAGGGGTACCATTTGGAAGAGGAAAAAATATAGCGAAGAAACTCTACCCATTTACGTATTCCATTGTCCCAATCCTTTAGCCTTTCCTCATGCCAAAGGAGATTTAACGCAAAGCAGTTGAAGGACAGAAGAAGAGGAGCCCAGGATCAGGTTCAAGGGGTGGTGGACGGTCTTAGCTTTTGTAAGTTGATTCACTTTACATAATAAAAAGAATTTTTTTCCTGTCCCAATTCATGAGTTGTCTATGATTTGATTAGTTTATGTTCAATTTCTAACCCTTGAGTATAGACGTAACATGCATGCATAGTTGTTGTTTGTCTTGAGTGCAGGTCATCTTTGGAAGGAGCAACGCAAACAAGCAATCAAGCACAATGGAGGATCGACATCGAACGTCGATAATAAGGTAGGTGGTCCTTTTCCATGCATTTACTGAGAAAAAGGGATTTAAATCTTGGGATGTAGGTAAAAAATTAGTTTCTATTCGGTCAAATCTGCATGCAAAGTCTGACCCTAATTTTCTAGTCTGTAGGGTGCTTTTCCCAACAACGGAATTGGTGACCATACTAGGGAGAATACTCTTTAGGGTTCTTGGATTTATTTAAGTTTTTGGGCAGTTTAAATATTAGGTTTTATGTTTTTTCTTTGACTGCCTTTTCTTTTTCTGTAAGGTCTGAGCTAGCAGGGAGTCTGATTTTCCATACCAGCTTTCCCTGACTTTTGCTTGACCGTATTTTTCAGGACACACAGAGGTACACGCGGCCTGCAGAAGGCCTGAACACATGTACCTGTGCCCTATCCTCTGACAGCCCACGTGTGAACGCTAGCTGTAGAGATAGAAGTAGAATGTAGGAGTTCAGAGAACCTTAGAGGTAGTCCTCCTCTTCCCTGTCAGAATCACACATTCTCAGGGGTTTGTTTGGAATACGGTCTGAGTCTTGCTTGTTAACAGTCCTATCTCAGATTGCTTTTTTTTTTCCTTATTATTTTTCCTTGCATTATTTTTTTTTTCTGTTAGAAAGAGTATCCAAGCCTTCAAGGGATCCTGGTTATCAATACCAAAGGCCTCTTCCTGGTCTGGACTACCTGTTTTCATATTTTTTCTTAGAATTTAGATATACACGTGGCCTGTACAAGGTCATCCCACGTATACACGCTCTCTGTCTCTGGTCAGCACGTGTTTGCACGCGTGTTGTTTGAGTGACAGTAGCGTGCTTGTACAGGCTACTTTTTGTTCAGGGTGGGGCAATCATCCCCTCCTTTGATAAGAAGTATTCATCTCAGGTGTTTGAATCTATGTTTGAACAGTCAGTAGCTTAGGCTTCATCTTACCCTTAGCCTGTTTTTTCTTAGTTAAAAGTTGACAAAAAAAAATAATAAATAATAAATAAATAAATAATTATGGTTTTTAGACAAGCGTGAGAGCCATTGTTTTTTCTATTGCCTTTGTGTGATTCTTTAATTTGAATATTTGCGATTTTATCTTTAAGCCAAAATTGTTTTTCTTGGTTTTTTGCTTGTCGGTATTTTCCCTTTCTTGCTTTAATAGCACGTAAATAAATAAATAAATCTCTTTTCATTTTCTTCTTTTGTTGAAGAGTGTGTTTCTGCATCATTAGCTAGGGAAAAGTCTTTTATTTCGTAAGTTTTTTCAGTTCACTTAGATCATAAATAGCTTGTAGTCGAGCGAAATTCCTTTGATTTTGTTGTCCAAAATCTTAAAAAAAATAAAAATCTTTCTTTGTGAAAAGTTGTTGAAATTTTGCATTTAGTAAAAGTTTTTTTGTTTCCATATTTTTCATTCATTTTTTCTTTCATCTTTTACACATCATCAGTTTCACCCTCATACCCCTTGATGTAAGACAAATCCATAAAAGAAACACTAATTTTTAAATCTACTAGACTTTTATGTTTGTAGGGTTCACAAACTAGTTCAGGACTAGGGCCTTGTAATAGGTTGGAGAGGAAAATCTTCAAGGCCATTCAAAACCAAACATTAGAGTCTGAGATAGGGAGTGTCTAAGTCTAGTTTCGTGGAAGTTATCAGGGACCCCCCTCTAACATAGGGGATAAACACGAGGTCGCATGCAGAAAGGTAGTGGAGATAACCCCTCCAGAGTCGGACCAATCATAGTGGAGAACACATATAGAGGGCTTGTTTTGGGATTTTGACATTTGCATTTGCCACAAGGCTTCGTGGGTCTCGAATTCGTTCAAGGTCCTCAGTTGTCTTCCAGACCATTTTCTCTCGATACCCTTGACAGGTTTCGGGCTCGATACCTTTCTCATTGTGGTCTACCCGACTTTCGACTATACCTGCCTGGTGACTGTTCGCGTGTTGGCAACCTAGTTGCCAATATTTTTAGGGACATACATAGGTGACTGTGGGGGTATACCGCGGTACCTAGGATAGACATCGGGCCATGCTTTGCAGAGTATACCTAGAGGGTGCTTCCATGTTTGAGTTTCACTTGCACCGGTAAGTTTCTCTAGTGTTGGTTGTTGTAACTGTTCTTCCAAATAGTTTAGTGATTGCTTGTCTTATCTCTTAGGGGCTTCTTTTTAGTGTGTGTTACTTTTGAACATTTAGAATACCTTAGCGTGTCTTGGATATTCTCACATAGTGGAGGATCCCAAGCTCCGCCGGTCACGAAGGCTTCTTGGCTTGCCGGTGGTTACACTGGAGCCACCCCCGCCACCATTAAGGCGAAAGCTAGATAAACAAGGGTCTTTTGAATCGACCGGGTTACAAACCTTTGTGCCCGAACAAATCCTAGAGGAATCAACCATTTTGAACCTTGAATCATTCGCTCTTGGCTCGGTTGAAACCCCAACCACTAATATCTTGGCACCGTTTATTTTACCAATCTAATTTCACGAATGCCAGACAATGCCTCACACAACAATGGAAACAAATGTTGTTACTCCTTTTGGGATTTTGTCAATTCCCATCACAGTTTCCACCACAGGAGAGTCATCTCCTAGCCTACCATCGTTGGTTCGAGCCACCATGGTCTCGGCCGCAACTACATCACACATTGGACCAAACCCGTCTATGGCGGCGGCCACAACCCCCTTCACACCTAGTGCGACAGGCCCTTCGTTCTCATACGGTATGCCTAGTTTGGGTACAAGTCCTGTACTAACCTACTCCACTTTACAGACTTTGGGTTTGAGTGCAGGGAGCTCTAGCGCTCCTCTGCAAGGTCACCTTGGGGGCACTCCTGTCCATTTTAATGCATTTCCTTACGCAGGAGGTCATATCCCTCCTTCGTCCCCTTCGCTTGGTGGTCTGCATCAGCAATCCACCGGGAGACCTACACACAATAATTTATCTGGAGCTAGGAGTCAGGGACCACCTGCGCACAGTATGCCGGTAGGTTCGACACTGTTTTCTTGGAAAAGAATGTTTGGTAACAACACTTTCTCGTCAACCACTTTCCCGTCTGGGGGCAACCCCATTTTCGGAAAATCTACTCCTGCACAGGGTACTATTCCTGCACAGGGGGCACACATAGCAGGACCTTCGAATTCAGGACAACGATCCATTCCATCCTCCGGAATGCCATTCTAGGGTAATTCTTTGAACAGTCAATGGAACCCTAGTCATACCACTATGCCTCTCCCTGCAGGACCTGCATGGGGTAATCTTTCCCAAAGTCCTGCGAATATAATGCATGCCCAACACTCTATTTCCTTTTTGAGAAATCAGTCGATGATGTCTCCACAGATGCAAAATCCTTATGTTGGTCAGGGCCATGGTTTCTACCAGAATCCAGGCTAGCAGCCAAACTTTTCATGGCAACCTGGTGCCAATTAAACTCTGGGACCCTTTTTCCCAGGTTATCAGCAGCAACCCAAACTACCATTCCTGGCAACTTTACACTTGCTAGATTTGACAAGGTTGTTAAATGATCCTATTTGTCACGATCCACGTTGGAATCCTATGCCGACAAAGTTTCCTTTGGACATTTCAAAGTTCAAGGCCAAGCCTAATGAAGATTCAGGTGATCATGTGACTACCTTTCATCTTTGGCGCCCATCTAACTCATTGAAAGATGACTCTATACAGTTGCAATTGTTTCAACGTAATCTTATTGGGAGTTCCATGAAATGGTACATCGAGCTCGATCAGTCAAGATACTCTTCTTTTGGTGAACTGGCAATGGCCTTCCTTAACCATTTCCAGTTACCTGTGAGATACGACACTGGCACAGAGTTGCTTGCCAATTTTGAACAGACAATAGCGGACCATATCTCTGATCATATCCGAGAGTGGAGATGCCGGAAGAGTTTAATTAAGGTACCAGTCCCACCAGCATTCCTGCTTGAGTGGTTCCTTAATTCTTTGGTCCCACAATTATCCAAAGACGTCGCGACATCCATAGTTTTCTCTGAATAAGATGCCATCATGAGGGCTCAATAGTTTGAGCTCATCTATTCTCAGTCTGGTTTATTATACAACATCTTGCCAGATGTGCCACGTTTGATATTGGATAAAACTAGACAGAGAGTTGGACCACATGCCGATGGTATTGTTGGTTTAGCACAAACCAAGCCCATTGATCAATTGAAAAAATAGTTGCAACAGTTATCCATACAACACACAATGGCCAACCAAAATACTGCTTTGGCTACTCCCCCTACCCAAACGTCAGAAGTACACACTGTGCATTCGACTAACCCAAAGGCCACCCAATAGCCCGAAGGGAAGAAAAAAAAACAAAAGAAGGGTAAGGGGGATAAAAAAACCATTGATAATGCTGGCGAGGACAACACAGAAAAATGGAAGGTGAGGTATCCATGCAAGTTGTGCACGAAAGACCACCCGACCCATCTTTTTCCTCGACTTGCAAAGGCTCAAAAATTTGTCACACTGCAACAACAAGCAGTGTTGACTAATCCCTTTCAACATGGGAAAAATCTAACTCAAGCCTCTACAAGCACAGAAGAGGGCAGCCAAGAAACCTACCCTCCTCCAAACAATCCCTCATCTGTGAATGTATATATGGTTAGGGGTGATGCTTTCCTATCAACTAGAGCACATGACTATAGTAAACCAAGCGCTTCTGAGAAGGGTAAAGAAGCTAATCTCCCATCTCTCCATCTACAAATTGAAAAGACATTGGAAGAAACAATGACACACATTCCAAAAGGCGCATTTAAAAAATCTTCTCACAACCCAAATGCAAGGGCCGCCCAGAATTACTCTGTGGTGGAGGATTTATCACAAACCCCTTGTGCGATGTCTGCTTTGGAGGTCCTCCAAAGCTGCCCTGCTCAGAGGAAATCCTTGTTAACCACTTTGGGCTCTACTGAGACTTGTAATATGGGCACCATCATGTTAGATACAACTGACTTAAGACCTCGTCTGCCTTACCACGTAGCATTTCAGATAGTAGTGGCTCATTCCATGAAAACTTTTACTCGAAATATCTTCCGCACGGTGGTCGACGAGGGTTCCTCAACATGCGTTATGTTGTTAGCATGCTGGAAGGCCATCGGCCAGTGCATTTTGTCTCCATCACCTACTCTCCTCACTACTTTCGACGATCGTTCATTCTGACCACATGACATTGTTCCTTCTTTCCCTGTGTAGTTAGGAGGGAAAAATGTGTGTGTCAAAGTAGAGGTAGTCGATGCTCCCCTCGACTATAAACTCTTGTTAGGGCGGAGTTGGACATATGCTATGCAAGTTGTGGTTGCTACAGTTTTCTGAGTCTTGTTGTTTCCACATGAGGGTCGGATAGTGACCATTGATCAACTGTCTTTCTCCAGACCTGACCCAACTTTGGGGGCATCCACGGTCCCAATGATTGATAATCCTCAATCAGGTGTCATTAACGTAGGAGTTGGTTTGTGCCCATCCTTGATGGGTACCTTCGATTACCCACCTCCTCATGACGATATCAAATTTATATCTAATCACCATAAGGTTGAGATTTTTCAAGTTTCATCATTCCGCATGACTTACTTTGAGGATCCTTGGATTCTTCCTTCCCCATCAGCCACAATGGATGAGACAAGGCACTCAGGGATGTCCATGCCCTTGTCTGCCACTGAGGTAGCATACTCTTTAGTCCAACAAGCTTCAGCTAACACTGATCCAACTCCTGCACAAGAGTTAGATCCACTTCTAGAGCCTAGTTGGGCTCATGGTTCTCTTGCTAACACCGATTCGTTAGACTTAGTCTTGCCCTCCGATGAAGTAGTAATCGAAACAATGATTAGTCCAGACAAACCTTGGGACAATCTTCATCAGAGATCATATTTCCTCCCAAAGTTAAGCTAAATCGAAGCAGGAGAATTCACCATGACTATGACTGGAGATAGGTCTTGTCATACTAATCCCTTAGCTACACACAAGATCTATGTTGAGGGTAATATGGCAACCATTGCTGAAATGATACCTATCAATATCTCCAGAACCCCTGGCGTCATAGACAATGTTTTCTTCAGAGCATACATCTCCCCCGAGGAGATGCCAGGCATCGACCCACAAAGAGTCTATCATGAGTTAACTTTGTTGTTTCTCAAGCTCACTTTGATATCCGAAAGCAATATCTGGCGAGACTGTATTTATGCTTTTCAATCTCGTCTAGATTAACTGAGAAAAGTAACCATTATGGAGTCTTCTTTAAGCCCTTTTCAGACTCCTTAAAGATGAAAAGATTGCCGAGTGACCTTGTTTCTTCACACTCGTTAAATTGGTCCAGAAGAACATTCCTTAAACGGGTCTTCTTTTAAGCCCTTTTCAGACCCTTTAAACATGAAAATATTGTCGAGCGATCTTGTGGCCTTTCATGCTCGTTAAACTGAAATTTGAAGTCACGTCTGTCTGGCGGTAGTTTACCCCTTTTTCGGTCCGGACAGTCAACTGTACGAACAAAGGTATACTCTATAAGACTTTCGTTCTTTAGAAGAGTATTCTTAGGTATGATTTTATCCCTTTTTCGGGCCTAAGGGACTAAACTTACGAAAAAGAAACCCCCATGGAATCCATAGTTAAGCTCTTTTCATACTCCCTAAAATTGAAAAGATCATCAAGTGACCTTATTCTTTCACACTCGTTAAATTGGTCCAGAAGAATATTCCTGACGGAGTCCATAGTTAATATTTTTTCAGACTCCTTAAAAATGAAAAAATAGCTGAGTGATCTTGTCCTTGTCACACTCGTTAAAATGGTTTTGAATCGATGTCTAATCGGTGCTAGTTTACCCCTTTTTCAAACCGATTAGACTATCTTCGAAAAAGGTACCCCAATGGAGTCTCCTTTTATGTTTTTTCAGACTCTCTAAATATGAAAAACCACCGAGCTTACCTTCTTTGGGCCTGTTAAACTTACATCGAAGGACGTTACCATTGTGTGTTTTATCAACCGCATTTGCTTACCTTATCCACCAGCCTTGTGATAGTTTTCTTCTACGTCTTAACACCTTTGGCTGCTAGAGGATTTTTCCCAAGTATCATTTCACCAGAAAATCATTCTTGTCCTTGTGCCTTGATCTTGTATATTTGCAGTACTCGTTCCTCCATTGTAACGTAATATTCCTTTATTCTTTTTCCAAAAATTATCGAAAAGAAAAAAAAATCAAATATACCCCAAAAAGAGGAAGGGAAAGGTATTTTCTTTATTAGCAGCATAATGAGTCACCCTTGGATAAAGCACATCTATCCATTTGTTCATCAGACTATGGGATGTAGTACGAACTTAGGAAGCTTTTCTCACTATATAGAGTTGTGTCCTCCACCGTTTGGTTATTCTTCCAAACATATGGAGAGTTTGCGTTGCCTCCTTCTTCATAGACTTATGAGTAACATATATGTTGACTGAGTCACATCACTTGTCGTGCTATTGTCCAAGATAATTTTGTCACTAAGCCTGAGTCGGCCCCTCTACAATATGTCTCTTGTCCGCATACCCGACCATCCTGAATGTCCAATCAAGTCCTTGCTCGAAATCACTGAAGACTTCAGTCCGATCATCAAGATTATCAATTCCATGACCGACGAGTCATCAAAGACCTTTGGGTAGTGAAGTTGTACACTCATATTACACTCCTACCCAAGTTTTGGAAGATTTTGAAGTTGTTGCTCGAGATTTGAAGTCCAACTATCAGGCTGAATCAGCTTCTGGAAGATGGATACTCTATATCTTTCTGATTTCGAGATGTAGCTCCACTATGTATTGTTCACGGGTACTCTTTATAGTTATTTGACATGGATCTACAGTGTATTTGATTGGTATCCATGGTTCTATTTTATCCCGAGCATGGGTATGCCTGCCTCGGTGAGACATTTGTTATTTTGTAGATGACACCTCCTGGTTCCTGATCCTTGGGCTCAATCGTTCGGCACATCAGTAAAGATTGGTAATGTATTTCGGCCATCAGATGCTCTTTTGACCTCACACATTAGGGGGCATCTGTTATAACCCTAAGTTGCACCACATATGCTTATATGGCATTAGGCCAACTCATTTCCCTTCTTTGCCAAAACTCTGCTGAACAACTCTTTGAAAATCCTTATGTGTAAAGACCCACGTGCCCTAACCCATTACTGCATGCGTGTACACGCTGGCTAGCTCACAACAGCCCACGTGTACCTACTAAAGCACGAAAAAAGGAAAGTTTCTGACGGAACAAAAAGCTATGGGTAAGTTAACTGAAACTCCCAGCCATGCATGGCCGAGGCTTCGTCCAAAACCCTAGCTCCTTCTAGCCTATAAAAGAAGTGGTGGGGGTACCATTTGGAAGAGGAAAAAATATAGCGAAGAAAATCTGCCCATTTACGTATTCCATTGTCCCAACCCTTTATCCTTTCCTCATGCCAAAGGAGATTTAACGCAAAGCAGTTGAAGGACAGAAGAAGAGGAGCCCAGGATCAGGTTCAAGGAGCAGTGGTCAGTCTCAGATTTTGTAAGTTGATTCACTTTATGTAATAAAAAGAATGCTTTTCTCGTCCCAATTCATGAGCTATCTATGATTTGATTAGTTTATGTTCAATTTCTAACCCTTGAGTATAGAAGTAGCATGCATGCATAGTTGTTGTTTGTCTTGAGTGCAGGTCATCTTTGGAAGGAGTAGCGCAAACAAGCAATCAAGAACAATGGAGGATCGACATCGAATGTTGGTAATAAGGTAGGTGGTCCTTTTCCATGCATTTACTGAGAAAAAGGGATTTAAATCTTGGGATGTAGGTAAAAAAGTAGTTTCTATTCGGTCAAATCTGCATGCAAAGTTTGACCCTAATTTTCTAGTCTGTAGGGTGTTTTTCCCAACAACAATGTCCCCAACGATGTTAGGGTGTAAGAAGTTGGGAATAAAAGTACTTGATACTCTAAAAGACTATCCTCACTAACCTTGGTGGCCTCCCATGGTAGAATAAAAGAGAGATGAGGGAGAAAGAGATCATGTTTGACTATTTCTCTAGGAATCCCTCATGCGATAGAGGGATGAGATGATGGAAAATTGTGCCCAAATCCTTCGGTGGTTGCCGACAACAATAGACATGTATTTTTCAAGAGACCATTTTGTAGGAACCACCCCTTTCAAGCTACAAATTAATTTTTGTATCCCCATATTTGAAGGTCAAATAGATGCAGATTCTTTAGAAAAATGGTTAAATATGCTAGAAGGTTATTTATTTGTCCACAATTTCTCTGATAGGGAAAATATCACCTTTTCACTCCTTAAGGTTACCCCCATGTCAAAAATTGGCAAGAGACTTACATTGAGAAAAATTCCACAGAGGATTCTAGAATGTTTGAGGCCAAACCCACTCGGGGCTCTTTTATGGATGTTATTAAGGAACAATATTTCCCTATTGGAAACTATGAAAACCAGTACACACGATGGATTACACTACATCAAGAGAGGGACCGAATAGTGCCAGAGTTCATGAATAGATTTCATACCTTGTGCACCAATATGGGTATCAAATACTTTGAATGGAATATAGTTCTAAAATAATGTGAGGGTCCACATAGGTACATCCAAAATGAAATGGAGTTTCTGGACATCTTGTCACTGGGAGCCTCTAATTGACATTCTATCAAAATTGAGAAAACATTTAAGAAGAGGAATAAGAAAGAGTTTGGATATGTGAATGCATCATACTAGAATCATGGAAAATGAAACCCCATCCTACATTACAAAGTATAAACTAACGGTGGAAAACCTCAGGATAACCAACCTAAACAAAAGAAAAGAAGGGTAATGGGAAGATGAATAAATACACTAGGAAGGGGTGCAAGTTTCAAAAAATACCTTGAAAAAACACTGATGAATGTCACTTGAAGAAGTCATTGGTGGTCGATCTTAAAGCCTCTGAGTAAGATCCAGGCTCTGACTCTGATTTATATCCAAAAAAGGGGAAGAATAACATTGATACATAACCCAATTCCATAGTCACTACCACCAAGGTCCAACCAAATGAACTAGAAAATTCAGAGGAAGGTGAGCGCATTTTTCACTCAGATGTGGGTGAAGGGTGCTCCACTGCTTTTCATTGTTGATAGTGGAAGCCAAAATAATATAATCCCATTAGATATCATCAAGTGGATCATCCAAGGATGGGATCTCTATGTCATCCAAAAGTGTCACCATCCCTATGACATCAATCCCTTCAAGGATGAGGTATTATGTGATGTTTCCCCACTTGAAGTTTGTGATTTTATTTTATTCCAAACATATATGTGGGAACATCATGTTGTATATGAATCTACACCTCATAGTGTCATTGTTACTTTGGAAAGACAACTTTGTAGGATACCAACGGTAGCTCTACCTACCACAATTTATTTGGTCTCAACTAAGCAGTGCAGGAAGGTCATCTCTTATGTTAGCACTGAGAATCACCCTCATAATGCTAGAGGATAAGTCCAGTACCAATGAAAACATTTATGAGATAAGTCTTAAATGTGGTTTCAAATGGATAGAACTCAGTTCAACAATGTCAAAACACAGGAAATTATGGATGAAGTGCATCAACAAAAGAGGTCTTGTTTTAACTTAGGTCAAGTTTTTGAGGATTAGTGTGGATAGGAGGAAGACTTAGTAATAAAATGAAGTGAATCTACCACTAGCTTCAGTCTATGCCAGTAGACAAAGAAGAGATATGCTTCAGATACAAGAAATTCTTAAATCGAAGCAAACAAAACTCTGAGAAAGCTATAACAATATAACAATCAAATATCCATTGTCATACAACTACAAAAAATCATTTGAATACTTCAATGACAGTAAAATTTCAGAGTGAGAGAGATTAAGATGGAAAAAAGAAAGATAACTTCCATTAAACAAGATTTCATCAGATATGATACATCGAAACCAGAGTAGGCTCTGTTTCATTAACATCACTAAAAATGTATTTTACATCAACCATTCGAACTTGAAAAATTAAATCAATTTTAAAAGGGTGGATCAACCAGGAAGAACAATAAAGGGAGAGAGCAACAAACTATCAGCAGAAGCATTCCATTGGGCATGGAGTAAAAACATCCTATAGATCAAAGGAACTCAAGCTCATACCAGACCAAAAGGGATATAATGATGGATGGAGGTATAATAAATATAACAAAAACAATAATATCATCAAGCAAATATCCTCTTTGCAAGAATGAATTAAAAGATAACTAGAACAAAGATCATGAAAGGAGGCAATTACTACAAATCATTTGCAGATCATAAATCTCCTGCCTCATGAACAACCATTGATATTCAATTCCTGCAATTCCATTCAAGTAAGATGCCAAGGTAAAATGATAAAAAATAACACAAAGTCAGATAAGAATATCTCATGAATCTCTATTAGCAGAAATGCTAATTACAACAAGTCCTTAGGCTTACAATTGAGCAACTAAACTGCTCCTTTAGCTCTCTCCTCTCTTGGATCATGAATCCAACCCTTCTCCAAGAGATCACTCCTCTCTGAAACAAAAAATATCATCCAAATATACTTAGGAGGTCTAATCCCATCTCTTTCATTGGATTATAATCCTTGGAGATAGGTGGCAACAATCAAAGAGACAAAAATCCAACAAACTGTTAATTTTCAGGAAATTGTTGGAAGTCATTAATAAATTGTTTACACCTCACTGCATGAGATATTTAATGGAGCTAAAACTTAGGTGAATTTGTCCCTTTACATCTAAATGATCCATGAGAATCCATTCTAACTCTCCTTGACAGTTGGAATCCTCCCAACAGGGCGAATATCCAACCAGGTATGCAAAACATAGAATTTGCAGCGCAATTCACAATGCACTAGTGTTTTAATTATTTCTCTCAAATTCTACACTAGGTTAGGCTGAAATTTTTTCAGCAAGTCAACAGGGTTACCATATTCCTCCACAAAATATTTTAGAGAAACCCACTTTTCCCTTTTGGTTTTATGATCAAATTTTTAACAGTAGCCTCTATAGGAAATTTCGTAGCGCCCTCCTATAAAACTGCTCTGCAGATTTCATAGTACCTTTTCTGTGTCTGGCTAGGTGATTCCATAGAGACTTTTTTTTGTCTGGTTAGGTGATTCTATACAACCTTTTTTGTGTCTATATAGGTAATTCTATAGCACCTTTGTTAACGCAACTACAGAACATTCAGTGTAGACAATTCCGTAGAACTGGGCGCTACGAAATCTCTGTGTTTTTTTGTGTGATGCAACAACTCTTCAAAAACACAAAAATTATTAGTTGATGGATTATGAGATTGTGTATGCCTCCAGTAGGTGCAACTAGAATATTTCATTAACACTTAATGTTTTCAAAAACTAATCACCACAAAAAATGGATCATCATCATCTCCAATTTCCCTCTGCCAGCCAATCTGCAGCAGGTTCCACAACGCCTGTCCGAACTAGAATTAGAATTCAAGTCTTTGATAAAGCAGTTAAACAGATTTAATGAACAAATCTCAATGATTTCCTTTTAAAACATGGATTATGAAAACAATGATATTTATTGACACCAACTTCATAAATGCAATAATGGTAATGAGGGAAGATGCGCTACGAAATCTCTTGATTCATCTGTGTTGTGAAATGACAAAATTTTCTACTGCAAATTTTTGTGCTAACATTTGGCTCCATGGGGGATGGAGTGATTCCTATGAGCTACCCAGAACTTGTAGACCAATGGACTTATCCATCTTCATCATTGTCCAGGAAACTTGTATGTCTAAGAGCGCCTTCGCTCTTTATTTGAAACTGAAATTATCACATACTAAAAACAAAATCACTGAAAATAGGTAGCTCGAGAATGACGATTTATTCTTCCTACTCCTACTCTATCCAGTTGATTCCTCTAGATCAGGTAAAATAGTGCTTCCAATGATTCCATACAAGAAATTGATTAACAATCCAAACTCTTTGTACGTGTTTTAGAAAAATGAAGACTAGAACAGAAATCAACACTTGATTGTAAGTTTTATTTTTAGATTTATCATGAAACAAAGACTCAAACCTTGAATCCATGAATTCCTCCATATAGATAAAAATTGGATCATGAAAATAAGAAGAAGTGAAATTATGACAATAAAAGGCTACCTTAGCCTTATATTGTTCAAACTGAAGAGAAAATATTCTCGGCATATTCTCTTTCCCATGGAGGCTTCCACTTTAAGCTATCTACAAATCTGAACATGGTTGCAGACTGATTTCACTACTAGTCATAGGTTGTTTGATGTTATCTTCAGATCTAGGTTCAAGCATGGTGAATGCAGGTTTGCTGATTTGCGGAGATGGTTGCTCAATGTCTTCTACAAAACCAGGATGGTTGATTTCCTCACAATGTTGTTCCTTAATGAATGAAGAAAAAGGATCTATAGTATGATCTTGAAATTCCTTCATATCCTCATCAAAATCTGATTCATAATTGTTATACACTGATTGGATGCTCCTTAAGTCAACAAAATGTGATGTAGGGATCTGCTCTTCTGCATCTGAATACTCATCCAAAACAGGATTTTATTGTTCAATATTTGAAACAACTTCTTGATCATAAGTCGGGCTGCTAAATACATTTATTTCAAGAACGAAAATATCCTCTACATTTTCTTCATAAGAGCAATAAACCAAATTTTCATCTGATGTAGATGAACAGGGAAGAGAAAGAATTGATTCCTCATCCAAGGAATCTTCTTCATTCTCATAGCCTTCATCAGAATCAATTATATCTTGAACATAGTATTTATACTCCTCACAACAACTATGACAAATTAACTTAGAGGAATAAAACTTTTGACAATGAATATTGAAAGAAGCATGAAACTCTTTGAGTGAAGAAATGCTATAAGTTTCAAGAGAATGATACCAAATATGAACATCTCCTTGAAGAGACTACATAAACAACTTCATACGTATGTCTTCATGTTGGATGTCAAGCTATTGCATCAAATAATGAAATTCTTGAACATACTCAACAGGGATTTCATTCTCACTTTCATAAAATCTGGGAAGCAGATCTTTCCATTCATCAATTTGAGGCACGAGATTGTTAGAAAAACAGGACCATGGAGAAATAAAATAAAACAAATGCGGAAACAAAACACAAAATATATAAAATACAATAGAGATACAGATTTACGTGGTTCATCCAGTGTGGGCTACGTCCACCAGAGAAATTGCCAGGTCCTTCCTTTATTATTATCCAACATATGAAGCGATACAACCTACAACAAACCCATTGTAACTTCCTCTTATTTCACTCACATTATCTTGTCTCAGAATACAATATTCGCTATTTTGCATAGTCGCAATACATTTCCATCATAACAGAGGGTTGCCTTCTAGGGAAAAAAACCCTAACATAATTTCTACCGTTAGATCTGTGACCTTATAATGAACGGTCCAAATTTACAATGAAATTATAATATACATTTATAAGGAAATTTTTCCTTCAAGGGATTCACTCCAGAACCCCCCAGTCAAGGGGATAGACCCCCTGGACCTCATAGAGGGGGTACCCCCCTCTACACTCCCCCGCATGGAAGAGTGTACATACTTATGGGGAGTAAATTCTTCATGGGGTATATACACAGCTGAAAGAAAGGACCTATGAATCAGGAAGATAATCAGGCTCCACAACCAACAATATCCCACTTGGAGACTGATCTAAACAACTCCACCACTGATGTATATGTTGGGCTTTGAACCGTCTTAGACCTTGCAAATTTCTCATCTTCATTTTCATTCTTGAAGACCAACTGAAACTGAGTAGGAACTCAACTTCTCTCCGGTTACTCCCTTTGTTAACATGTCTACAAGATTCTAGCTAGTGTGTATCTTTTCCAACTTCAAATGTCCATATTCCAAGGTGGATCATATGAAGTGGTACCTCAACTGTATATGCTTATTCTTTGAATGGAAGGCTAAGTTATTTGCAATATGAATTGCACTTTTAGTGTCACAATACAACCTGCTATTCCCCTATTTATTTCCCAATTCCTCCATCAACCTTTGTAACCAAATCATCTCTTTACTAGCCTCTGTAGCAACAACATACTCTGCCTCTATTGTTGAAAGTGAAACAACCTTTTACAATTTTGAAATACAACTTATTATTGTTCTACCTATAGTAAAAACATACCGTGTGGTGCTCCTCTTGCTGTCTTTATCACCTGCCATATCTGAATCAACATATCCCTGTAGAAAAGTGTCTAAACCTCCAAAACATAATGCATGAGTAGTCATACCTCTCAAATACCTGAGAATCCACTTTACTATCTCCCAATGTTCTTTACTTGGATTTTTCATATACCTACTAACAACTCCCACTGCACGTTCAATATCTGGTCTTGTGCAAACCATTGCATACATCAAGCTTCCAACTATTGATGAATAAGGGACCCTGGTATTAGCACCTAAACATGTAAGAGGGGTACTTTTTCCTAAAAGGCGACCCCCTTTGGCGAAAAAATGGCAAGAAGTGTAGTAAAAACCCACTTACCCTAAGTTGGGGCACAAATGCACATTTGGATAAGCGACGTGAAGATCTAGGCGGCCAGGATCTACGCGCCCAGATCTGCGGTCAGGATTAGATTCTGGAGCCCCCTCGCCATTCTACCTCTAAAGCAGAGGGGGGGTTTGGAATTGGTCGTGCATCTTTCAACGACCTAGATTGGGGCACTCAGATCTGTGGTCAAGGTTGGATTCCAGGCCCCCCTTTCCATTCTACCTTTAATAAAAGGGGGGTAGGTCCAGAATTGGCGGCTTTCAGTGGACCCCACATTGTCATATCTCCAATATCCTCCACCATCCACCTTCTACCATACATATTCCACTCAACGCCATCCTAGCCCATCCTTTTCCCCTTTCCTCACTTCCACCTGTCACCTCCTGCCAGGTGTTGTCCCCCTCATCCTCCAATTCATCCTTCCTGCTCCTCCAAGCTTGTTGCCTTGAGGTTTTCCTGTCACTTTCCCATGACACTTCACTTCATCATCCAGTGCCACAGGCCCCCTCTCTCCATCCACATGGCCTCTCCCCATCTCATCATCCACTCACCTCCTGCTATGTGTCTCTCTTTCTCTCCCAGTCACCTCCATCTATATGGTCGTCTCTACTCCTTATCCACTTATACCCTACGTTCCATGCCACTTCTGCCCGAGTCCTTTCCATACCTTGTGGCACTTCTCATCGGGTGTCACAACATCATCAACCATCCACTACTTCCAATTTTGTTCCCCTGTCTTCACACTGGCCTCCACACCTTATCCATTAGGTTGTTCAGCCAATCCAGGTAGCAGCGTGAGAAGACCTCCACATCCCAAGAGTGCAGAGTTGGCCAGGGCATTCTTAATCCCGAGGAAGCAGTTATTGAGGTAGTTGGAGGTGGTTAAACATCGTCTCCACCATAAGTGGAAAGTCTAGAAAAGGGACCTGAGATAGGTCAATTCTTTTGTAGAATTGTCAGGAGCCTGGTTGCGTCTGACACAAGCACACGACCGTCCAGAGACTGCAGGTGCAGTCTACTAGTAAACATGCATACATAATGTTTTTAATGATAAGTCTTAGTTTTGTTGTCATTATTGGCCTTGGGTATATGTAGGCAATCTTGCCATTTTTGTGATTTATCGATGGTAGAGCGATGCTCCCGACTGTAAAGCCTTAACTTAGCCTCTGGTTCTCTGGATATGCAACGACATTTTGAGATTTCTTGTTTAATGGTGGTCAACTTTCTCCTTTCCTCGTTCCTTAAGAACCCGGGTATGGAAGGTCCAGTCGGGTGTTGTTGTAACTATATGATGTATGTTTGATTCTATTAGTTTTGCAACATTTGAGATTTACTTTGAAGCTTCTCTGGTCTGAGAGGATCTCATATCCGAGACTTTTCCCCTTGTTTCTTTCACTTACTCACCACTATTGGTCACTATAATTGCTTAATTAGTTCAAACAATCAAGTTCTACATAAATTGTCAACCCAGGGAAGTCTGTTTATTTCAATGGTAACCACGCACTATATATGCTCAATTCCAAAAGAAACTTAGAGTTGTAGTAAAGGAAACTATATTAATCACACGTGCCTTGAATGAACTGAAGTTCTAGCTTGAATTACAGAAAAGAAAACTACTTATTGTAGAGCTTAAAGAGATGATCAATCTAAATAATCCTGGATTACATTGAAAGAACAACTGCAACAGGAAAGAACAACTATTCTGTAACCAGATAACAGGACCTTATTCCTGAGCAGGAACTTCAACACTTTATTTCTGAAAAACACACTTTCATGAACTCATTAATGCATAGGAGGCTAACTCTATCTAATAGACAACAAGACCCTTAATCCCTTCCATTAAGTAGGAACCTTTAGTACCAGTCTCTGATTAACACACTCAAGGAAATGATTGAAAGCTGACTACTTCTAACAGAGAACAAGACCTTCTAATTCCTTCCTTTAAGCAAGAACCTTTAACCCAGTCTTTGATTAGCACACTTGTAAAAATAACTGAAAGCTGACTACTTCTAACAGAGAACATGACCTTCTAATTCCTTCCTTTAAGCAGGAACCCTTAACCCAGTCTCTGATTAGCACACTTGTGAAAATAACTGAAAGATGACTACTTCTAATAGAGAACAGGACCTTCTAATTCCTTCCTTTAAGTAGGAACCTTTAACCTAGTCTTTGATTAGCACACTTGTGAAAATAACTGAAAGTTGACTACTTCTAACAGAGAACAGGACCTTCTAATTCCTTCCCTTAAGCAGGAACCTTTAACCCAGTCTCTGATTAGCACACTTGTGAAAATAACTGAAAGCTGACTACTTCTAACAGAGAATAGGACCTTCTAATTCCTTCCTTTAAGTAGGAACCTTTAACCCAGTCTCTGATTAGCACACCTCATAAAATCATCACACAAGATTGCTAATTAAAATGATTATGAACTTCGTGAAAATAATGTAACATTCACTAAAGCAAAGTTCCTAACAAGACAGAGTTCAGTAGTGTTTCACCAAAGCAGAATTCACAAAAGGTAGTGTTTCAGCAAGACAAAAGTTAATCAAGGCATAAACAGAAATTACACTAACACACTATAAACTAATGGGTGAATCTTGTGAAGAAGGTGGGCCCTCCCTTCTCACAAGATTCCCCTAAGATGAAAATGCTATAGAAGGATGCTCAAAACAGTCTTCTATTCATATATCAATGTATCATATTACAATCTGAAAAATGAAGTACGTCCCTCTCTCTGAAGCTTTCTTAGTACATAAAATTGGGGATCCTTTCAAATGGTGATTTCCTCTTATTTAAAGAGGGAGTCCCTTTGATACAATTGATCAAAAATTATAGATGTCTATCTGAGTCCTATTCTTAGTCAGATCGACTTTCTAAACCAGAATAGGATGTCCTAGTCTTGCACAACAGAATGCTATTACAAGTGTTGAATGAGGTGTTGCTATTATGGTTGGAGTAAAAATTCTTTCTCGTTGCTGTTGATGTTGTTTCAGCACCGCAAATCACGGGTTGTTTCAGCCACGGGATTTGCACTCTTGACTATTTTAGGATTCTCATGTAGGAGCGATGGTTGGTGCTTGGCTCACGGTGCAACTGTTGTAGAGTTTTTGTTGACCGCTGATTGTGTAACGGATTCCTTTGTGTTTCAACATCGTCGGTCCTGGGCTGTGTAACGACTGCCTCTGTGTTTCATCATCGTGACCATGAACTATGTAACAGCTCTATGTTTTAGCATTTGTGACCCTAGACTGTGTAACAACTTTGTATTTCAGTATCTGTGACCTTGGACTGTGTAAAAACTTCTGTGAATTGTTGTTTCAGCAACAGGCCTCAAATGCTAATCTGCAGTTTGAACTGTTTCAACACTTATACGTTTCTAATCAATGGTTAGGTACAAGAGTGATGTAAAATATTATGCAAAATAGATTAAATGTATAGTAATGAGAAGGGACATTGTATACCTTTGGAATGATCAGATAGAGTGATAATATGAGTTTAAATGTGGGTGATCAAGAGTGTAATAGTGGCAAAAAGTATGGGCAAAAAGGTACATTGTGTGGTCCTAACATCCCCCCCAACTCAAGGTGTTGCATGTCCTCAGGCAACTTCACTCTAAATCAGAGTCTGAATACCGACTTTGAGCGTGTAAGTTACTCAAGCAGTAGCTCTGGGAGGTATTGTCCATTGGCATTCTGAACCCTTGGACCCATTGTAACCTTTGTCAAGCTGTTGTTTCTGTCTTCTTAGGCAACTTATAATGGATTTGATATCTTTCTATTGGCAACCAGAGGATAGGAAAATAAAACCGGTACCCTATCCAGCTTTCAGCACATTGTTGAACACACTGGATGTAGTTAGGTACCCTAGAGATTTCTACCTCAAGGTTAGTAGGGCTAAAAGGATTGTATTTGTGTCTTTTCTTAGTGGATTGCTACCAAAACAAGTTATTTTCCTAGAGGGAATCAATCTCTATGGATCTGATGAAGTGATGACAATCTTGGAGCACTGTTGATTGTAGTTGTTGAACATGTTTAGTTACCCCTGGTTTCTTTAAGAACTCATAATATTCTGTGACAAAGGTGGCTGCATTCTGTGGTTCTGGTCTTATCCATAGAAGGCGGTTGTCTTCATTATGTTTAGCAGCCATGAAGTCGTTTTTCCAAATGATTTTATTGTGGAGAAAGGAGGTGAACGCCCAAATCTGGATGTACCCAACAAGAGGATTAAGGTTCAACTGCATGTTCTTAGGAATGGCTTCTTTATGGAAATATGCCTCACAAAGGAGGTGTTGATCCCTAGCAGATGATTCTGTGAAAGTTTTAACAAAATCTGTTGGGTGTAGTACTGCATGGGGTTTACCTTCTGTAATTGATTTGATCTGAAACCAGGTAAGTCTCTCCATAAGGAACAAGGAGTAGTTGCAAGATGGATTTCTTGTGGCCAATAGCTTTTGTGCCAACCAGGGCCAATCTGCCTTTCAATTCTTTGTTCTGCTTCTTAAGGGCACGAGCTTCCTGGCGTGTCTGCTCTAACACTTCCCAATTTGAGTAGGTATAATTTAATCAGATTTGTCTATGCTCTTGTAGGCTTTTGGCCTGTGTTGCAGCATACTCTTTCTTCCATTTTTGTATTGTTTCCTGCTCATCCCATAGCTGAGTCTATGTTTCAGCGTTGCAAGTAGTGGGATGAGGTAAGGTCTGAGTAGATTGTTCCACAAAAGTGGGGAGATTGATCTAGCTGGGAGGTGTAAATTCCTCCATAGGCATTGTATGTATAGCTTTGTTGACAAAGACAGGGGCTTCATTTGTTGCAATGCAGGGATCAGTCTTGATCTTGGGAGGTTCTGTTGGTTCTTATGTTTCAACTGTAGCTGGTTCTTGTGTGACAACTATAGTTGGTCCTTGTGTGACAACATGTTCTTCCTTTTTGACTACAAAATTTGAAGGAGTAGGGGGAGCTCCTGATATTGGGACTTGATTTACCTTATAGCCTGCTTGATAGTAAATATCCCCACATTGCCAACACATATTCTTTACACAGGCTCTCTGTAGTCCCCTCTGACAAGGTTGTTGTACGAGCTAGGGTGCACAAATTTAGTTCCTTCTCGTATGCTTCCTTTTCCCTGGCTAGTTCTTTCTTATATGCTTCTAGTTCATATTTTAAAAACTCATTTTCCTGCAAGACAGAGGCCATTGTTGGTTCTGGTTGAGGGATGACTGGTTCTTGTGTGGCAGTCACAGCCTCACTAGCTGGTTCTTGTGGAGCAACTACAAGAATGGTAGTTGATTCTTGTGTTTCAGCTTCTTGATGTAAGGAAAGTAATGTTGCAGCACCCTGGACCTCTTATTCCTGTATCTCAGTTTCAATATCAGCAGCTGGTTCTTGTGTTTCAGCCGTACCTGGTTCTTGTGTGGTAGCTATGGTTGGTTCTTGTGTTTCAGCTACTTTATTTGAGGAGAGTAGTGTTGCATCACCCTGGACCTCTGATTCCTGTATCTCAATTTCAATATCAGCAGTTGGTTCTTGTGTTTCAGTCGTAGCTAGTTCTTGTGTGGAAGCTATGGTTGGTTCTTGTGTTTTAGCCACTAAATGGGTAGCTGGTTCTTGTGTTTCAACTACTTTATTTGAGACAGATGATGTCACAACACCCTGGGCATCTGGTTCTTGTGTTTCAGTGCCCGTGGGTGGAATAGGCAAAGATCTTAGGATTTGGGAGGTTGGAGGTGTACGGGGTATCATTCGAATGGGTTGGGGGTCTAGGGTAGTGGAAATAATGGGTGGCCTTGTTGAGGCCCTTGTTCTCTTTTTTCGTAAGAAGGGCGGAAAGAAGGGAATTTGTTTTCGTTTTCGTGAGGATCTTTCCTCAATGATGGGGCAGGGGGAATTATCTGGCTCAGAGTCATCACTAAGAATATGAAGGGCAGGAGTGGATGATTCTGGTAAGGTATGACGCGGGCTTGGTATGGTGGGGGAATTGATTGGATTGATTGGTTCTGTGGGCGGGCTATTGGGTACTTCTGGGGAGTCTGGGGGGTTTTGCGATTGCTGCTCCTGGGGGTTTTCAGGAGTTCCAACAGCTCTTTGGAGATTTATAGGTGGGTTGTTTAGTGGAGGGTTTTGTTGAGAAAAACCCCTTTGGATGAGCAGTTGGACAAGACAGTGATGGGTGAGTGAAAGGGTGGGATCTTTAGCCTTTCTGTAGTAGTGTGCCATATTTTTCAGACAACCCAACAAATAATAAGGAATATTCACCCGTCTATTATGTCGTAAATGAGATAACAGAAGAAATGCATGCTAATAAAATACCTGGTATCCGCCCTCGTAGGTTAGGTAATGTTTGATGAATCTTGCAACTTCCAGCCATGGGGGTGGAAATGAGCTGAGTTGAACACCCCTTCCTTTAAATTCAATTCATTCTTCTGGCAAGAAGAAGTTCTGTTGGGCATTCTGAATGATATGTTTACGGTTGAACATGCGAATGTCGTCGGTAGGGGGGCCTGAGACCTGTGCTATATCTTCTTTTGTTACTGAAATTCAGACCCCTTGGACAATAGAAAGGTCTTCCTGAAGGTTTTGAGTGAACTGCAGAACTTGTTGTTCATTATACCCCTGGAGTCTCTGAAAGTAACTGAGCCATCCTGCCTGCTGAAATATTTGATAAGCTACTGGATAATGTTCTAACAGAGTGAGTTTTTTGAGCGACGTTATGCAAAATGGTGGTCAAATGCGTGAAAGGGTGGTGAAATAGGGATGGCGGTGGTGAATTCGTGCGACATGATGGTATAGAAGGTTTGATGTGTCCTCCCCTCCCGTCAAGTGCGGCTAATAAATGATTGCACTCGAGTGGTCATAATGATTTAGAATCTTCTCATTAACTATAGCTTAACTGAATTACATAAAATTTACATACCTCACCTTACCTTTTGATTCGTTCTGCAAACAAAATATCATGCCTGTCCATGGTAGTCCTGCAATGGTCGTGGAGGAGACTTTTGATCTATTATATGAATTGTATCAAAGATTTGCTGAATGGAAGGATGAACTATGGTATGAGAGCATAAAATCTTGCTGACAGATGATGTTGGAAAATTGGTGTTTCATCAACAGAGAAGAACGAGGAGAAACAATTGTTGGACGGTGTTGTTTCGGTGATGAGAAAATGTGAAGAACTGCTGAACAATGGTGTTTTAGCGTTGGGAAAAATGATGAAAAGTTGCTGACAATGGTGTTTCAGCAACAAAAAAGAAAAGGAGAAACAATTGCTAGACAATGTTGTTTCATCGATGAAGAATGGTGAGGAAATGGGGAAAAGAAGAGTGGAAAAAGGTTGTTGATCAGTGATGGGGGAAAAAGATGTGGGGTTGCTAATAGTGGTGTTTCAGTAATGAAGGAAAGGGAACAAATTTCTGATAGTGGTGTTTCGGCAACAGAGGAAAGTCAAAAGTGTTGAACAGTGGTGTTTCAGCATCGAAAGAAAGTCAAAAGTGATGAACAATGGTGTTTCAGCATCGGGAAATCTTGTCTCTTTGAAGTAGGATCATCCTTTCCTGGTGGCCTATGCTTCGATCGGGAATCTACAAAAATCGATTGTAACATGGTATTTATTGACAGGGATTATTAGTAAATAAAATCTAATCTAATACTAAAGAAATTAACTTAAAAGAATTAATTGCAATGAGGGGTAGAATCCCCTTCTAAGAAGAGGTAATGGGTGTCTACCATGCATGTGGCCTTAAAATATTCTTTAGAAATAGGGTGCTGGTATAGATGGAGGCGATGACCATTTACAAGTAACGGAGTTTTGGAGTCATCGATTGTGAGGAGCCTTACTGTTCCATTGGGGAAAACAGTGTCTACTTTGTAAGGTCCAAGCCATCTTGTACGCAGTTTCCCTTAAAATTCTTTGAACTGGGAATCATACAATAGGGCCCAATTACCTTTTTGGAACTGCTTGTTCTTGATATTTTTGTCATGCCATTTTGATATTTGTTGTTGAATTATGGTTGTCTATTGAATGGCATCTAGTCTTTTCTCCTCCAATTCATTAAGCTGCTGCAACCTGGCTGTCTGTGCATCGGTTAAATCAAGGTTGACAGCTAAAGCAGTCCTTAAGGTTTTTATCTCAAATTCCATAGGAAAGACAACACTCTTTCCATAGACTAATTCAGAGGGAGAGAATCCTATAGTATTTCTCCAGGTAGTTCTGTAGGCCCATAATGCTTCAGGGAGCCTGTAGAACCAATCCTTTCTATTTTCTTTCACTGTTTTTGTGAGAATGGCTACTATTACTTTATTTGTGCTTTCCACCTATACATTGGCTTGGGGGTGGTATACTGTAGTCATTCTCTGTTGAATATGATATTTCTGAAGGGTGGCTTTGAACACATGAGAAGTGAAAGGAGGTCCTCCATCTGTAACTAATTCTCTTGGTACTCCAAATCTGATGAAGATGTCTTTAAATAAGAAATCTATAACTTCTTCTTCGGTCGCTCTGTGGAGTTCTTTGGCTTCCACCCATTTAGTCATGTAGTTTGTGCAAACCACTATATAAACTTTTTGATTAGATGGAGGGTTGATGGGTCCTATAAAGTCTAAGGCCCATCTTTCAAATGGTTCAAGTACTATCTGGGGGTTTAATGGAATTTCATATCTATGATTAGGTTGGCCTACTCTTTAGTAGCTATCATAGGCCTGGACATATTTCTTTGCATCTTTGAAGAGTGAGGGCCAATAGTACCCCATCCTAAGAATTTTATGTGTTGTTCTCTTATTAGCAAAATGCCCTCTACAAGGGCCATCATGACAAGCTTTTAGTAGATCATACACCTCATCTTCTCTAATACACCTTTGGATTTCTTGATCATCTCCTGTATGGAAAAGACACCCACTTATCCAACTATACCGAGCACTTTGATGAATGATATTTTTTTTCTCTCGGTGGGATAGGTGTGGTGGTAACTTCCCTGCAACCAAGTAGTTAGCAATGTCTGCATACCAAGGTGAGTGAGTAGAAACTGCAAATAGATATTCATCAGGAAATGAATCATCTACTGGGGTATCATCATCAGGTGTCAATCGAGAAAGGAAATCGACAACTACATTCTCTTTTCCTAGTCTATCTACAATTGTAATATCAAATTCTTGCAATTATAGTAGCCATCTGGTGACTCTAGCATTTGTGATAGGTTTATTCATTAAGTATTTGATAGTTGAGTGATCAGTATGGACAAAAGTAGAATAGCCAGTAATGTAATGTCTAAATTTATTAATTGCATAGATAACTTCTAAGAATTCCTTCTTGGTGACTGTATAATTGAGTTCAGCAGGGGTCATATTCTTGCTGATGAAATAGATAGCAGAAGGGAGATGATTTTCTTCCTGTCCCAAGACAACTCCTATTGCAGTATCTGAAGCATCGGAGGATATGTGAAAGGGAAGTGTCCAATCAGGTCCTCTAAGGATAGGAGATGTAGATAATTGATGTTTAATTGTATTAAATGCTTCCTGGCAAGAATTAATCCATTTGAATTCAACATTTTTCATCAGTAAGACAAACAGGGGAGAAGCTATTTTGGAAAAATTCTTAATAAATATTTTGTAGTATCCAGCATGTCCTAGAAAACTTCTTACCTCTGTTTGGGTTTTGGGAGTAGGAAGATCCTTAATGACTTGTATTTTGGATGGGTCTACCTGAATTCCTTGAGATGAGATAAAATTTCCAAGCATTATTCCCTCACTCATCATCATATGACATTTTTCTGTACTTAAGGAGAGTTGGGCTTGTATGCATCATTTGAGTACCTTCTCAAGGTTTTGTAGTGCTTCCTGAAAAGAAACACCATAAGGAGTAAAGTCATCCATAAAGATTTCCATAGAGTCATTAAGCATATCATAAAAGATTCCTAAAACTGCTCTTTGAAAGGTTTTTGGTGCATTACATAGTCCAAATGGAAGGACTCTATAAGAAAAGGTTCCCCAAGGGCTAGTAAAGGTGGTTTTATCTTGATCTTGAGGTGCAATTTTGATCTGTTTATACCCATTGAAACCATCTAAAAATGAGAAAAATTTCTTCCCTGACAAATTATCTAACACTTGATCAATGAATGGTAATGGAAAGTGATATTTTTGAGTGGCTTTATTTAAAGCTCTATAATCCACACATACTCTCCATTTCCCGTTTTTCTTAGGAACTATTACCAACGGGGACACCCATTCACTGTCTAATATAGGATATATAAACCCTGCATTGAGCAATTTTTGAAGTTCTTCTTTGAGGATTTCTCTTAAATTAGGGTTCATTCGTCGTTGAGGTTGGCAGATCAGTCGAAAATATTCCTTAATATATGTTCTATGAGTACATAATTTAGGAGAAATTCCCTTCATATCTGTGTAATCCCATGCGAATGCTTCTTTATTTTCCAGAAGTAACTTCATTAATTGTTGTGTTTCAGCATCTGTCAAATTAGGGTTTATGTTCAGTGTTTTGCCAGGTTCAATTTCCACTGGTATGCTTTTGGAGGAGATGGTGTTAGATGTTTGAGGTGGGCTTTCCGAGTTGATTTTTTCTTGATTATCAGACTCCAATAGTACAGTTAGTTGATTATGAGTTTCTGGAGTCATAGAGGAGGGTTCGCAAATAAAATTATTAATTACTTCATCCTCGGTAGAGTCTTTCAGGCTTAGAGCTTGTTCGATAGTCAAAATGGGTTGAGTAGGTTGATCATCAAAACCTACCCATACAGAATTATCATTATTAATCAGGGGTGTAGCGTGAGGGTAGAGGGTAAGTTGTTTAGTTTCGTAACCGTTTGAAATTGTCATTGAACTTGATCTACAACTGATAAAAGCATCTGTTGTGGCTAGCCAAGGTCTACCCAAAATTAGAGGGTGGCCCCCAACTTTGTTTTGGGTTGTAGTACCGTAAAGTCAATTGGATAATTCCAGGATTCCACAGAGATACTGAGGTCCTCAATGACTCCTTCTGGTTTAATTGTGGATCGGTCAGCCAATTCTAGGATAGTTGGGGTGTCTCTAACTTCATTTTGTAATTGTAGCAGTTGTAAGGTTTCCAGAGTCATGATATTGATAGCGGCACCTAGGTCTACCAGGACTCGAGGGATTATCGTTTTTCCAACTTGTACTGTAACGGTAGGGTGGTCGGGATCACCATATTTAACTGGGGGAGTTTT
>ML790031.1:167933-192123 GCA_009831015.1 Picea engelmannii | reverse complement strand
AGAGAACAGGACCTTCTAATTCCTTCCTTTAAGCAGGAACCTTTAACCCAGTCTCTGATTAGCACACTTGTGAAAATAACTGAAAGCTGACTACTTCTAACAGAGAACAGGACCTTCTAATTCCTTCCTTTAAGAAGGAACCTTTAACCCAGTCTCTGATTAGCACACTTGTGAAAATAACTGAAAGTTGACTACTTCTAACAGAGAATAGGACCTTCTAATTCCTTCCTTTAAGAAGGAACCTTTAACCCAGTCTCTGATTAGCACACTTGTGAAAATAACTAAAAGCTGACTACTTCTAACAGAGAACAAGACCTTCTAATTCTTTCTTTTAAGCAAGAACCTTTAACCCAGTCTCTGATTAGCACACCTCATAAAATCATCACACAAGATTGCTAATTAAAATGATTATGAACTTCGTGAAAATAATGTAACATTCACTAAAGAAAAGTTCCTAACAAGACAGAGTTCAGTAGTGTTTCAGTAAAGCAGAATTCACAAAAGGTAGTGTTTCAGCAAGACAAAAGTTAATCAAGGCATAAACAGAAATTACACTAACACACTATAAACTAATGGGTGAATCTTTTGAAGAAGGTGGGCCCTCCCTTCTCACAAGATTCCCCTAAGACGAAAATGCTAGAGAAGGATGCTCAAAACAGTCTTCTATTCATATATCAATGTATCATATTACAATCTGAAAAATGAAGTACGTCCCTCTCTCTGAAGCTTTCTTAGTACATAAAATTGGGGATCCTTTCGAATGGTGATTTCCTCTTATTTAAAGAGGGAGTCGCTTCGATACAATTGATCAAAAATTACATATGTCTATCTGAGTCCTATTCTTAGTCAGATCGACTTTCTAAACCAGAATAGGATGTCCTAATCTGGCACAACAGAATGCTATTACAGGTGATGAATGAGGTGTTGTTGTTATGGCTGGAGTAATAGTTCTTTCTCGTTGCTGGTGATGTTGTTTTAGCACCACAAATCGCGGGCTATTTCAGCCACGATATTTTCACTCTTGAATGTTTCAGCATTCTCATGTAGAAGCAATGGTTGGTGCTTGGCTCACGGTGCAACTGTTGTAGAGTTGTTGTTGACCACTGATTGTATAATGGCTTCCTTTGTGTTTCAGCATTGTTAGTCCTGGGCTGTGTAATGACTTCCTCTGTGTTTCAGCATCGTGACCATGAACTGTGTAACAGCTTCCTCAGCATCGTCGATCTTCTGTGTTTCAGCATCTGCGACCCTGGAATGTGTAACAGCTCTGTGTTTCAGCATCTGTGACCCTGGATTGTGTAACAACTTTGTATTTCAGTATCTGTGACCTTGGACTATGTAACAGCTTCTGTGAATTGTTGTTTCAGCAACAGGACTCAAATGCTAATCTGCAGTTTGAACTGTTTCATCACTTATACGTTTCTAATCAATGGTTAAGTACGAGAGTGATGTAAAATATTATGCAAAACAGATTAAATGTATAGTAATGAGAAGGAACATTGTATACCTTTGGAATGATCAGATCGAGTGATAATATGAGTTTAAATGTGGGTGATCAAGAGTGTAATAGTGGCAAAAAGTATGGGAAAAAAGGTACATTGTGTGGTCCTAACAACCACTATACAACTTATTGTCTTAAGTTAGATCAAGACCTCGCATGTCCTTGCTATCCCAGCCCAGTTTTTTGAGTGAGAGATATCGTCCTGAGTTTACCTCCATTCGATCACCCCCTTTTACAAATCGTGACATAAACTGATGGGTGTCGGGCTCTGCTGCTACTGCAATCCAAGAGTGACTTCTGTCACCAACATTTTTGGCGTCGTTGTCGGGGATCGAAGTTGAAGATTTTTTCCCTGGGATTGAATGACATTGAGCCTCTAATTCTGAAGGTGTATCAGGCATCAGAGCCCTTGAAGATTGTTACTATGCACCTGGCGACTCCATTGTGATGACTCCACTAAGGAAAACCTGTTGTTGTAAATTGTGGCTTCTAGAGGTAGACACATGCGGTCCCATCCACAGCTACCTCTAGCTATGCCTGAAGTTGATTCGAAGGTGATTATCAGAAAAGGCAAGGCCTCTCAAGGAGAAGTTTCCACCGCTGAACCAGGTAATTCGCCACCTCCATCTGTAGAAGATCCATTTTCTTCTTCTCAACTTCCTAGCAGACCCATTTTTGAAGTTTCTCGTTTCCTGAATTTTGGGAGTGTTCCTACTGAGTTTTCTGCTCCTAGTCTGAGATTAGAAGGAGAAATCCTTGTCACTCCCCTCTCCCCTGAAGCTGTACCTTGGCGTAGACCCTGGACCACAGAAGATTTCACCACCCCTCCTCTTGTTATTTTTTCTATTACTACATAGAGAGAAGCATTTGATAACTCAAGCCCTTTAGCCTTCTCTCTAAATCCCCCGTCGTTTCCCTTTCCACCTAGAAGCTCATTCCCAGTTTTCCCTATTCGAGCTCCTTCTCCTCCAAGTTCTCCTTCACCTAATATTCCTATGGTAGGAGAAAATCCCCCCATGACCAGAATGGAGGCTATAATAGATACTAGGTACACTCCCCTTGTGTTACCTTAGCCTCTCAATTCCCTTCCAGCAGATGGCTACCTTAAGCAGCTACCCAGGTTCACAGGCGAAGGAGATGTAGCTGTAGAAGAACACCTCAAAGCCTTTTACAACTCCATAGATGATCATGTTATCATGCATGCAAATGTATGGATGAGGATTTTTGTCCATAGCCTTGAAGGTGAGGCTAAAAAATGGTTTAGGTCCCTTCCCCCTGGATCTATTGATGGGATTGAGGCTTTGGATAATTCCTTTTTGAGACAATGGGGGGACAAAAAAGACTTCATGTATTACATGACAGAGTTTGGGTCTTTGAAGAGAAAGGAAGGAGAGTCTATCTCTGACTTCTCCAAGAGATTCAATAAGATGTATAATAAAATCCCCACTGAGATAAATCTCTCAGAAGGCTCTGCTAAAATCACTTATGCTAACACTTTTGATCTCGATTTCTGCCTTCTGTTGAGGGAGAGAAGAGCCACTACTCTGGCTCACATGCAAGATGCAGCCGTGGAAGTAGAATCTAACATATTGGTTGTTGACAGACTCAGGAATAAGGCTAATAGAGACATATCTAGGAAAAGGCCTGAATCCCCCCCATCCAATTCCTCTCCCCTTCCCCTTTAGTCAGACAAAGTGACTAGAATGCTAAAATCACTTTTGGCTAGAATGGAAAGGTGGGAGTTAGAAGGGAAGCCCATGTACAAAAATCCCTAGATTGATAACAATAGAGGTTTCAGGAGGCCTAATAACAATGTGCCATAGGATTTCCCAAGGGAACAAAGGGGAAAATATAGGGAAGATCAAAAGATTCAAACCCCTCTCCAAAATAACCTAGTTGCTCATGAGGAAGGAGAGGAGATAGATGAGCTCGACCTTGAAATCCACTGTATTGAAGAAACTTCCCTTTTTCCCCATTTGACTCAATATGCATATGAAGAATCCCTTATGAACATTCAAATCAATGAGTTAGGTAAAGGAGAAAGGCCAACAACACTCCTAACAGATACCCTCTCAGGTCAAAGAAGAAAGAAGGAAATTTTGACAGCCAAGATCAGCCCCTGATAGCAGAAAGGCCTGCTAAGTCTGCAACAGCCACTACTAAAGAAAAGAAAGCTCAGAATACTTTGCCAATAGCCAAAGAACCTATCTCTGAGGTAAGGGAAGCTCCTAAGCCTATTTCCTCCTTTAGTTTTGAGCATGAAATTCAAAAGATCAGAATTCTTGTACCCCTCTCAGATCTAGTTAAAAATGAAGATTTCAAAAGATCCCTCTCCAAAATGCTACAATCTGAGTCCCCCCAGCCTTCCTCTGACTCAGTGAACCTTCAAGATGAAAATATAGTAGTCATCCTAGGTCCCATGGTAGAAGACAGAGATGATTCATCCCCTCCCTTCTACACATCCCTGAACATACATGATAAAGTGCTACATAATTGCCTCATGGATTCAAGAGCTTCCCACAACCTTATGCCCAAAATAGTCATGGAAGAATTGGGACTGGAAGTGACAAAGGATTATCAAGATTTGTACTCCTTTGAGTCAAGGAGGGTGCAATGTCTTGGAGTCATTAAAGACTTGGTGGTCTCTTTATTTCAACTACCAATGAAGAGTGTGGTCATGGACATTGTCGTAGCTGATGTTCCCCCCAAGTTTGGCATGCTATTGTCAAGATCTTGGATTAAATGACTTGGAGGAAAATTACAAATGGATCTCACATATGCCACCATTCTAGTCTTTGGAGGGGAACATAGGAGGTTGTACAGAGAATCCCATCTGGCCTATATTGTTAGTGATGAAGAAACCCCACCAATCATCCAATCTTTACGCTTAACACTGATTTGGGGTCTAGTTTATTATAGATCACTGAGATTCCCGAGGCCCCTTTACAGATCATAAAGAAACCCAATTTTTAATCATGAGATACCTCCTCCAACCACCTCTATTTGGAAGATGTTCTTTGACGGAGCTTCTTCCAGTGTAGGCACTGACACTGGAGTAGTTTTTGTGTCACCATGTCAGGAAACCATATCTCTGTCATACAAGATGGAATTTGAAACCTCCAACAATGTGGCAGAATATGAAGCTCTTGTTCTAGGTATAAGGGATGCAAAAGAAATGGGAATAAGTGAGATAGAAGTGTTCAGAGATGTTGAATTGATAATCCAACAAGTCATGAGTGCTTATCAACCTAAGCATCCTCGACTCAGAAGTTACAGAAATGAGGTATGGGACCTGATTGATAATTTCTTCTCGGCTTTCAACATTTCTTTTATTCCAAGAGAGGAGAATACTTCGGTCGATTCCTTAGTTGTCTTAGCTAGTCTGTTCAGGATCCCTCTTCTGCCGAAGATCAAATATGGAATCGAGATAAGATATAGGCCATCCATCCCTGACAATGTCAAGCATTGGAAGGTATTCGAAGACGATATTGAAATCAAAAAATTTCTTCAATCCGTCGATGAATTTTCTGCATTTCACTTTGATCAGGACCCTGATCCCGAAGGTGACCCTCACCCTGAGGTATTTTTAAATAAAATTGTTAATCAACATATTGTTCAGTTGCCCATCAATCACATTCTGAAAGGACTAGTCCCTTTAGAAAGACTGTTTGATGGGAATGATGTGGCAGTAAAGGGTAGGATTTAAAGAGGAGATGTTGATACAACTTAGTGCAACATTTGCACACAGGAGGAGCCTAGGTTTGTCAAATTGTCAAGAAGATTGACCCAAGAATAGAGGGAAGAATACACTGAGTTATTAAAAGAATTTGCTGATGTGTTTGCATGGACCTATGAAGACCTCAAGACATATGGCACAATTGTCATTGAGCACAAGATCCCACTAAAGGAAGAGGCTGAGCCATTCAGGTAGAAGCTGAGATAAATAAATCCCATGTTGCTTCCCGTCATGGAGAAAGAAGTGAAGAAATTGTTAGATGCCCAGATCATTGTCCCCTTGAGATATTCTGAATGGGTGGTCAATTTGGTCCCAGTGAGGAAGAAAAGTGGAGAAATTAGGCTCTGTGTTGATTTCAGGAACCTGAACAGGAGCTCAAAGAAAGACAACTGCCCCTTGCCCAACATGGAGCACATACTATAAACGGTAACTTGTGCATCTAGGATATCCATGATTGATGATTTTTATGGCTATAATCAAATATCAGTCATGCCTGAGGACAGATAAAAAATGACCTTCACCACTCCTTGGGGCACATTCATGTATGCCAAAATGCCTTTTGGATTGATGAATCCAGGAGAAACATTTCAGTGAGCCACAGACATAGCCTTCATCGGGGAGAAAGATCAATTCATGGTGATCTATCTAGATGACATCACAGTCTTCTCCAGGTCTGATAAAGAGCACTGTTGTCACCTAAGGAAAGTTTTCTTGAAGTGTCGGAGGTTCGGCCTATCCTTAAATCCCAAGAAATCGTTGTTTTCTATGAAGGAGGGGAATTTGTTAGGCCATATAGTATCAATAGAAGGAGTGAGGATTGATCCCAACAAGGTAGAGGTAATTCAGACCTTTTCATTTCCTAGGTCTAGAAAGGAAGTTCAGGCTTTTTGAGGGAAGATTAACTTTCTGAGGAGGTTTGTCTCAAATTTTGTTGATGTTACACATTATTTTCATCATCCCTATGACTGTTAATGATGTAAACCTATCTGTAGTCTTCATAGGGGTCAGTGGCCTGAGTTCCTGAAGAGAGAAGGGAGAATAACTTTTCCTGAGAAAAGAAGTTGCATTTTCCCTTGTAAAAACCCTATAAAAAAGGAAGTTCGCAGGTTTCTATATAGGCAGGGTGCGAGAATGCCTGATTCTCATAGGTTGCACCATAGCTAGGGTGTGAGATGTTTGCAGGTTTCTCTATAGGCAGGGTGTGAGAATTCCTACACGTGAGAAAAACAAGCATTTTCTCAAATCTTCTAGAAGGAGAAACTTCTATGGTGAGGTGGCATCTGAATGGTTTGGATCTTACTCGCTTTCATGATTTAGTGGGATCATCCTAACCTCCTCACCTTATCATCTTCCACTTATAAAAGGAGAGGATTTCTCATGGAGAAAGTTAGCTTTGGTTTGCTTTGGAGCTTTTGGGATTAGCTTGGATTGGATTGAGCTTTGGAGATTTTTAGCTTGGCTAGATGAGCCACTTTGTTAAGATAGATTGTGAATATTATCAGATCTGTGCTCTCAAAATTCTTGGAGTGAAAGTGTGTGGGGAATGAAGGATAGTTGGAAGGGACCTTACGACATCAAGGCAATGGTTGTAATCTCTCTTTCACATTTAATATGATATAGTAATATGATTCTTTCCTATAAAGCTTGTTGTGTTTTATTGTATGATTCCTTGATCACATACATAGGTTTATATTGAATTTATGCTATTACTATCACGTTGGTTACATTCTTTCACATGATCATCATTGTATGAGCATTGGAACGGAGCTAGGATGGTGATGGCTAGAGGAAGTGACATTTAAACGGTATGTCACTCATTCCTCTTTAGTTAGTAGATTCAATATCTAAAACTTAAGGAAAGCCTCATGCTTTGGTGTGTTTTGTTCTAGATCCAGGTGGATCTAGAGAGATTAGTTAGTGTTTGCACCTACCTATTAGTCTGATAACAGCTGAGGTGGTGAAACACATCACATCCATGCTCAGGAAAGGAAATGAAGTAAAATGGACTATTGAACCTAGGGAATCTTTTATCCAAATAAAGAAGGCATTGAATGAGGTACCTGTGCTGATCAGACCCAATTATTTCAAAGATTTCTTGATTTTTTCTTTTTCTTCTTTTGATACAGTAGCAGCGGTCTTATTGCAGAAAAATGAGGAAGGGAGAGAGCAACCCATTTCGTTCTTTAGCAAGGCATTGAGAGATGTAGAAATCCGGTACGAGATCATGGAGAAGCAGGCCTATGACTTAGTGAATGCTCTCAAATCTTTCAGAGTCTATGTATTGCACTCAAAA
Organism: Picea engelmannii; assembly: GCA_009831015.1. Taxonomy (NCBI): domain Eukaryota; kingdom Viridiplantae; phylum Streptophyta; class Pinopsida; order Pinales; family Pinaceae; genus Picea; species Picea engelmannii. Next base: position 184,593 of record ML790031.1, on the reverse strand, counting down.
GTGACTACTTACATTTCTTCAGCCTCTATGAAGGACATCCTTATACAGCCTGACATAGATGGGAGAAGAGGTAAATGGATTGCCAAGATCCTAGAGTTTGACCTGGAGATTAAGCCCACCAAGTTGATAAAGTGACGGGGTTTAGCCAAACTGCTAGATGAATCCAATTGTAAGGGCTTGGGGGTTATCTTCATCAATGCTTGCTCAGAAAATCAGCAAGCTGAGTCATCCAACAAGAGCTCTTAGGGTGGCTTATCACTGGCATTATGCACCTTGTATGGAGACATTTTGTACTTTCTGCAAGAATTGAAGCCTCTTGATGGAATGGGAAAAGGCAAGGCAAGATATTTAAAGCTCAAGGCAGTTAGATATTGCCTTATTGATCATGTCTTGTACTGGAGAGACCCTTTAGGGGTGTTGTTGAGGTGTCTGAACCCACAGGAAGACCAGAAAGTTATGTTTGATTTCCATAGTGGCCTTTGTGGGGGGGCATCATTTCTGGAATACCACATCCCACAAAATCCTCAGGGATGGGTATTACTTTCCCACTATATTCGTTGATGTCTGCAGAGAAATCAAATCTTGCAGCAGATGGCAAAAGTTCTCAGGAAAGCAGCATCTCAAATCTCTGCCACTAAAGCCTGTAGTAGCTTCAACACCCTTTCAACAGTGGGGGCTAGAATTCATTGGAGAAATTCATCCTCCCTCAAGTGGCCAACACAGATGGATCCTGACTGCAATAGACTATTTAACCAAGTGGATATAAGTTTCCCCTACCAAGAGTGCTTCACACTAGGTAATTATTAGGTTCCTGGAGGATATCATAACTAGATTTGGTTGTCCTAGCATAATTGTCACCGATAATGCTTCTTCTTTCAAGTCAGAGCCTCTCGTTAAGTTCTGTGAGTAGTTTGAGATTTCACTCATTCACTCCACCCCCTATTATCCTCAAGGAAATGGACTAGCAGAATCTTCCAATAAAAGCCCGATCAAACTCATTAAAAGATTATTGGAAGACAATAAGAGGGCCTGAGATTCAAAGCTCAAATTCAGCTCGCTTTACCTGTAGAAAAAATATTTCAAGGTCATGAAGAAGAACCCGAACATATGGTTAGAAGAATTCATCAGATGGTAGAAGTGAAACAGATCAGGGAGCAGGTATTGGACAAATCTTACAATCATCAGCAGAAGATCAAGCAGGCTTTTGACAGGAAGGTCAAGAAGAAATAATTCGAGCTGGGTGATCTAGTGCTCAAGTGGAATGCACCTAGGTAGGATAGAGGCAAACAAAACAAGTTTGATGACCTCTAGATTGGGCCCTTCAAAATCTCTGAAGTATTCTCGAACAACACTTACAGGTTGTAGGATTTGGAGGGCGAAGAAGTTTTTAATGGCCCAGTAAATGGGCATTTCTTGAAAAATGTTTTTTTTGAGCCTTAGACGGCTCTTCTGTTTTTATAAATATTGTTTTCTATTTATTTTCGGCTTAATAAATGACTCCATAAGCCCAACAACAAGGCACTGAAACTGCAAAAGAGTTCTTAGAGCATCACAAGGATGACTCTATCCCCCATGGAGCCTAATGTTAGCACCTAAACATGTAAGAGGGGTATTTTTTCCTAAAAGGCGACCCCCTTTGGCAAAAAAATGGCAAGAAGTGTAGTAAAAACCCACTTACCCTAATTTGGATCACAAATTCACATTTGGATAAGCGACGAGCAAATCTGGGTGGTCAAGATCTGTGTGCCCAGATCTGCGGTCAGGATCAGATTCCGGAGCCTCCTTGCCATTCTACCTTGAAAGTGGAGGGGGGGGGGGGTCCAGAATTGGCCGCACATCTTTCAATGGCATGGATTGGGACACTCAGATCTGCGGTCAAGGTTGGATTCTAGACCCCCCTTGCCATTCTACCTTTAATAAAAGGGGGGGGTCTGGAATTGGTGGCTTTCAGCAGACCCCACATTGTCACATCTCCAATATCCTCCACCATCCACCTTTCACCATACGTCTTCCACTCAGTTTCATCCTATCCCATCCTTTTCCCCTTTTATCGCTTCCACCTCTCACCTTCTACTAGGTGTTCTCCCCCTCATCCTCCAATTCATCCTTCATGCTCCTCCAATCCAGCCACCTTGCAGCTTCCCCGTCACTTTCCCATGGCACTTTGCTTCATCATCCAGTGCCACATCCCCCCTCTCTCCATCCACATGGCCCCTCCCCATCTCATCATCCACTCACCTCCTGCCATGTGTCTCTCTTTCTCTCCCAGTCACCTCCATCTGTATGGTTGTCTCTACTCCTTATCCACTTGTACCCCACATTCTATGCCACTTCTGCCTGAGTCCTATCCATACCTCTTGGCACTTCTCATCGGGTGTCATAGCATCACCACCCATCCACTACTTCCATTCTTGTTCCCCAGTCTTTGCACTGACCTCCATGCCTTATCCATTAGGTTGTTTAGCTGATCCAGGTGGTAGCGCGAGAAGACCTCCACATCCCAAGAGTGCAGAGTTGGTCGGGTTGTTCTTAATCCCGAGGAAGCAATTATTGAGGTAGTTGGAGGTGGTTAACCATCGTCTCTACCATAAGTGGAAAGTCCAGAAAAGGGACCTGAGATAGGTCAATTATTTTGCAGAATTGTCAGGAGCCTGGTTGCATCTGACACAAGCACACGACCATCCAGAGACTGCAGGTGTAGTTTACTAGTAAACATGCAGATGTAATGTATTTAATGATAAGTCTTAGTTTTTCTATCGTTATTGGCCTTGGGTATATGTAGGTAATCTTTCCATTTTTGTGATTTATTGATGGTAGAGAGATGCTCCCGACTGTAAAGCCTTAAGTTAGCCTCTGGTTCTCTGGATATACAATGACATTTTGATTTTTCTTGTTTAATGGCGGCCAACTTTCTCCTTTCCTCGTTCCTCTGAATCTTAAGAACCTAGGCATGGAAGGTCCAGTTGGGTGTTTTTGTAACTATATGATGTATGTTTGATTCTATTAGTTCTGCAACATTTGAGATTTACTTTAAATCTTCTCTGGTCTGAGAGGATCTCATATCCAAGACTTTTCCCCTTCTTTCTTTCACTTACTCACCACTATACAAGTTACTGGCTTAAGTTAGATCAAGACCTCGTATGTCCTTAATTTCCCAGCCCAGTTTTCTGAGTGAGTGATATCGTCCTGAGTTTACCTCCATTCAATCACCCCCTTTTACAAATCGTGACATAAACCAATGGGCGTTGGGCTCTGCTCCTGCTATAATCCAGGAGTGACTTCCGTCGCCAACACCTGGACATGTATTTTATCTCCTCCTTTTTCTTGGGACACATTTCCTTAGTTAATTTGAAATGGCTAGCCAAAGGTGTACTAACTGGTTTTGCATTCTTCATTCTAAACCTCTCCAACACCTTCTTTGTGTACTCAGCCTAAAACAATGTCAATTTGCGATTTTTTCTGTCTCTTGTTATTCTCATGCCAAGGATTTTATTTGCAGCACCCAAATCCTTCATCAAAAATGAATTGGCTAATTTCTTCTTGAGCACATTTATATTCTACATATTAGACCCTGCAACAAGCATGTCATCTACATACAATAGAAAGATAATATAGCTTCCATTTTCTAGCCTTTTAAAATAAACACAATGATCAAAATGACATCTACTATAACCTTGTTCTGTCATAAACCTGTCAAAATTCAAATATCATTGCCTTGGAGATTTCTTTAGGCCATACAAGATCTTCTTCAACCTGCATACTAAATTATCCTTCCCTTTGAACTCATACCCCTATGGCTGCTGCATATAAATCTCTTCCTCCAAATCCCCATGGAGAAAAGTTGTTTTTACATCTAACTATTCAAGATGAAAATATTCTATTGCCACAAGACTTAAAATAGTCCTAATTGAATTCATTTTAACAACAGGAGAAAATATTTCATCTAAATATATACCTTTCTTTTCTGCAAACCCCTTTACAACAAGTCTAGCCTTGTACTACTTTTCTCCTCCATCTTCTTCCTTCAACTTGTAAAAAAATTTATTCTGCAATGCTCTTTTTCCTGCAGGCAATTGAACCAAGTCCCAAGTCTGGTTATTTGCAAAGGAATCCATTTCCTCTTTCATGCCTTTCTTCCACTTCTTTTTGGTGTGTACTTGCACTGCCTCTTCATAACATTCTAGTTCACCAGAATCATTCAACAATAAATAATACAATGAAGGAGAGTATCATTCAGGTGGTATACCTAACCTAGTAGATATTCTAACAACACTTGCAGGTGTTTGGGGTACCTATTGCTCATGTTGTTGTACATTTTGATTTTCAGGTTCCTTTGGGATTTCTTTTTCAGTGATCTCATCAAGCACTGTGTATTCTTGTTTTTCTTCTTCCTGTTTCTTTCCCTGCAACTGATCTTTGTACATGACCTTCTCATTGAATATGAAATCTCTACTCCTAATGATTTTGTTATTTTCGTAATCCCATAAGAGATAACCAAAATCATTAACACCATATCCAATAAAGGTACACTTCTTGGACTTAGACTCAAGATTTGTTCTATTTTTTTTATCAATATGGACAAATGCTTCACAACCAAAAGTTTTCAAAAAATAATAGTTTACCTTTTTTCCTATCCATTCTTCCTCTGGAATTCTACCATCCAAAGAGATTGAAGGTCCTCTATTTATTAAGTAAACAATAGTAACTACAACATCTGCCCAGAACTGTAAGGGAAAACCAACATTCAATCTCATAATCCTTTCATGCTCCATGATTGTCATGTTCATCCTTTCTGACACACCATTTTCTTGTGGTGTTCTTGGAATTTTCTTCTCTCTACAAATCCCATGGTATGAACAGTAATCATCAAACTCCTTGCTGCAATATTCACCTCCATTATCTGATCTAAGACACTTCAAACTTTTTCCTGTCTCATTCTCAACCAAAGCTTTCCATTTCTTAAAAGTATCAAAAACATCAGATTTTTGTCAAATGCAATAAACCCAAGTTTTTCTAGTTGCATCATCAATAAAAGTAACATAATAACGAGAGCCACCAAGAGATGATACCTGATCTGGTCCCCATACATCTGTATGCACAAGATATAACCTTTCATTCTTCTTTTCTTTTCCAACTCTGAGAAATCTGACTCTCTTTTCTTTTCCATTAACATAATGCTCACAGAAGTCCAAATCAATTTGTTTAAGATCTCACAACAAATTTCTTTTGTGAAGTATCTACATACTGTTCTCACTCATGTGTCCCAGCTTATGATGCCACAATGTTGTATCCCCTCCTATAGAAGCTAAAGATATAGAAGAGTCAATATTACCAGTACATAAATACAATGTACCTACCTTCTCTCCTTTTGCTATCACCAGTGATCCTTTGATGACCTTCCAGGTCTTATCTATAAATATGGATATACAACCTTCACTTCTCAACTGCCCTGTTGAAATTATATTTTTCCTTAAATATAGAACATGTCTTACCTCTTTCAAAAACCATTGGTTTCCATTGCATTTCTTTATTTTTACCTTTCCCATTCCAACAATTTTGCATGGTGCATCATCACCCAAATGAACCTGTCCAAAATCACCTTGAACATAATCTAGAAAATGTTTCCCATGGTGTGTGGCATGAAATGAATCCCCTGAATCTACTACCCAAGACTCAAAAATATTATCTACAGAAAGAATCAAAGAATCTTGTAACACATCACCTGTTACATTTGCTTCCTGATTTCTCTCTTGTTGTCCATCTCTTTGGTTCTTTAGAGCTTTGCAGTATTTCTTCAAATGTCCTTTCTTCCCACAATTCCAACACTCTATCTTTCCAAGTCTAGATTTGGATCTTCCCTTCCTAGAATTCTCATGGTTCCCTGAGCCCTTTCCTCTATCCTTTTGTCTTCCCATGTTCTCCATGTTCAACACATTACCTGATGTCTCACCTATGCTTTTCCATCACATTTCCTCACTAAGGATACCACCAACAACAACATCAAATTTTAAAGTATTTGAACCAGAGACAAAGTTACTTACAACCATGACCAAGTCGTTCCATCTTTCTGGAAATGAGCACAAGATTAGAAGAGCCCTAACCTCATCATCAAAGTCCACTTTTATAGAACTTAGTTGATTAGTAACCATATTAAATTCATATAAATGATTTGCAACAAACCCACCTTTTGACATCTTCATATTAAATAATCTCTTCATTAGAAATACCTTATTGGACATCAAGGATTTTTCATACAATTTATCCAATGCGTCCATTAGATCCTTCATGGTCTTTTCTTTCGAAATATTGAAAGCCACCAACGCTGCCAAGCTCAGTCGTATCATTCCTAGAGCCTTTCTGTCAAGAATCTCTCATTCTTTGTCCTTCATGGCCATCGACTTCTTTTCTACTCTACACAATGCTAAGAATAGATCCTTATGATATAAATAATCTTCCATCTGCATCTTCCATAACTAGTAGTTTTGGCCGTTAAATTTCTCGACCCTAAACTTTCCATCTTCTGACATTTCTCCCACTCGAACCAGGAACCCTCTTTTCCTGTGAGTTGCCTTTCGTTCTGATACCAGTTGTTAGAAAATCAGGACCGTGGAGCAATAAAATAAAAAAAATGCGGAAACAAAACACAAAATATACACAATACAATAGAGACACAGATTTACGTGGTTCACCCAGTGTGGGCTATGTCCACTAGAGAAATTTCCAGGTCCTTCCTTTATTATTATCCAACATATGAAGGGATACAACCTACAAAAAACCCGTTGTAACTTCCTCTTATTTCTCTCACAGTCTCTCATCTCAGAATAAAATATTTGCTATGTTGCATAGCCGCAATATATTTCCCTCATAACAGAGGGTTGTCTTCTAGAGTAAAAAACCCTAATATAATTTCTATTATTAGATCTACGACCTTGTAATGAACGGTCTAGATTTACAATGAAATTACAATATACATTTATAAGGCAATTTTTCCTTCGGGGGATGCTACCCCTGAACCCCCGCTGGGAAGAGTGTACATACTTATGGGGTGTAAAGTCTTCATGGGGTATAAACATGGTTGAAAGCAAGGACCTCTGAATCACAAAGATAATCAGGCTCCACAACCAAGAAGGATGTGGATAACCAAATATGGATGATAAATTGAGTGGGACAAACCTGCTGGTTAGGATAGCCTCCATAGCCATTTAATTTGTCTCATTCTAGTGGAGTCACCAATAGATTCTGAAAAATGCATTTGCCATGGTGAATGTGTAGCCTTGAAGGTGTCGAGCTTCAATCACCATCTAAAGATGGATTTGTGCAATGTCATTCTTCCCAAGGAGATTTTCAATCTTATCAAATCTTTCCCTGACAATGATACCAAAAATGTTAGCACTGAGAATCACCCTCAGACTGCTATAGGATGAGCCCGATAACCATTAAAATGTTTATGAGATAAGTCTTAAATTTGGTGTCAAATGGATAGAACTCATTTCAGCAATGTCAAAACATAGGAAATTATGGATGAAGTGCATCAACAAAAGAGGTCTTGTTTTAAATTAGGTCAAGGTTTTGAGGATTAGTGTGGATAGGAGGAAGACTTAGTAAGAAAATGAAGTGAACATACCACTAGATTTAGGCTATGCTAGTAGAAAAATAAAAGATATGCTTCAGATACAACAACTTCCTAAATCCAATAAAACAAAACTATGAGAAAGCTATAACAATATAACAATAAAACATCCATTTTCATACATCTACAAAAAATCATTTGAATCCTTCAATGACAGTGAAATTTCAGAGTGAGAATCTTAAGATGGAAAAAAAAAAGATAACTTCCATTCAACAATATTTCATCAGATCTGATACATCAAAGCCAGAGTAGGCTCTATTTCATTAACATCACTAAAAATGTCTTTTACATCAACCATTCAAACCTGAAAAATTAAATCAATTTTAAAAGGGTGGATCAACAAGGAAGAAAAAGAAAGGGAGAGGGAAACAAACTGTGAACATAAGCATCCCATTGGGCTTGGAGTCAACACATCCTACAGATCAAAGGAAATCAAGATCATACTAGACCAAAAGGGATACAATGATGGATGGAGGTATAAGAAATATAACAAAAATAATAATATCATCAAGCAAAGATCTTGTTTGCAAAATGACTTAAAAGATAACTAGAAAAAATATCATGAAAGGAGGCAATTACTACAAATCATTTGTAGCTCATGAATCTCCTACCTCATGAGCAACCATTAATATTCAATGCCTGCAATTCCATTCGAGTAAGATGACAAGATAAAATGATAACAAAGAACACAAACTATGAAAAGAAACTCTCATGAATATCTAATGGTAGAAATGCTAATTACAACAAGCCCTCGAGCTTACAATTGAGCAACTAAACTGCTCCTCTATCTCTCTCCTCTCTTGGATCATGAATCCAACCCTTCTCCAAGAGCTCCATCATATCTTAAATATAAAATATCATCCAAATATCCTTAGTGTTTTGAATCCCATCTCTTTCATTGGATTCTAAGCCTTGGAGATAGGTCGCAATAGTAAAAGAGACTAAAATCCAACAAACTACTAATTTTTAGGAAATTGTTGGAAGTCATTAATAAATTGTTTCCATCTCATTGCATGAGGTCTTTAATGGAGTTACAAATTAGGTGAAGGTGTCCCTTGACATATAACGGATCCATGAGAAGCCATTTTAACTCTCCTTGAGAGTTGAAAACCTCCCAACAAGGCAAATATCCAATCAACTATGCAAAACAGAGAATTTGCAGCGCATTTCACAATGCACTGGTGTTTAATTGTTTCTCTCAAGTTCCAAACTAGGTCAGGCTACAATTTGTTCATCAATTCAACAGGGATATCATCTTCCTCCTCAAAAAAAATTCATAAAAACCCACTTTGTCATTTTTTGTTTTATGATTAAATTTGTAACAGTAGCCGCTACCGAAAATTCTGTAGCACCCTCCTATAAAAATGCTCCGCAGATTCCGTAGCCCCTTTTCTGTGTATAGATAGGTGATTCTGTAGCACCTTTATGTGTCTGGATAGGTTATTTTGTAGTGCCTTTGGTAGCACAACTACAGAACAGTCTATGTAGACGATTTCGTAGTGCTAAGCGCTACAAAATCTCTTTTTTTTTCTGTGTGATGCAACAACTCTTCAAAAACACAAAAATTATTAGTTGATGAATTATGATATTGTAGATGCCTCTAGTAGGTGAAATTAAAATATTTTCTTAACACTTCAAGTTTTCAAAAACTAATCACCATAAAAAATGGATCATCATCATCTACAATTTCCCTCTACCAGCCAATCTGCAACAGATTCTGCCGTGCCTGTATGAACTAGGAGTAGAATTCAAATCTTTGATAAAACAGTTAGGCAAATTTAATGGCCGAATATCAATTATTTCCTTTTAAAACATGGATGATGAAAATAATGAGATCGACTGACACTTGATTCATAAATGAAATAATGGTAGTGAGGGAATATGCACTCAAGATGCGCTAAGAAATCTCCTGATTCACCGGTGTTGTGAAATGACCAAATTTGCTACTGCAAATTTCTATGCTAACATATTATATTGGGAAATTTTTCCTCTTCATGATTAAATATCAAGGTGAATGGAAGGTCACGAAAACATCCATGGCCTTCACACAAGTCTTCTCTACACAATAGAAAAAAGTGGAGAAATTCTTGGAATAATACTGAGACATCTTCACCTTACCTATCGGGGTGCCTCTACATTGTCAATTCAAGCGTTCGATCGATATTAAACATGGAGTGCCTTTACCTAATGGGTCAGTATATCGATGCTATATCCTATAAAATGAGGAAATAAAGTTCCATATTCAAGAGCTTCTCCAAAAAGGGCACATTTGACCAAGCTCCTCACCCCGTGGAAGCTCAATCATGCTCATGCAGAAGAAAGATGGGACCTAGTGACTCTGTATTGATTACAAATCTCTCAAAAAAATCACAACCAGGAATTGGTACCCAATTCCCAAAATTGAAAACCTTCTCAACCAACTCAAGGGAGCCAATTACTTTAGTAATATTGATATGAATTCCGACTACCACTAGGTCCCAATAGAATCGACTAATATATGGAAGGCTGCTTTCAAGTCTAAAGAAGGTATTTTTGAGTGGTTGTTCATGCCATTTTTCTTGACAAATAACCCAACAACATTCATGATGTTGATGGACAACATATTCTGTCCTTTAACCAATTAATTTTTTGTTTTATATCTAGATGACATTCTCATCTTCAACAAGAGTTGGGAAGAACACTTGCAACTCATTCAACAGGGCCTACACACCTTTCGGAAACAGAATCTATATGAGAACTTAGATAAATGCTCCTTTGTCATGAACAAGGTCCAATAACTCATTTACATTATATATTATCATGGTGTACATGTAGATCCAACCAAGATCCATGTCATTTGTGACTGGCCAGCCTAAAAAACACTAACCAAGATTCGAAGCTTCTCGGGAGTTACCAACTTCTATTGTTGATTCATGTTGGGGTTCTATCATATTACATGGACCCTCATAAAGGTGACCAAGGGTGGTTTCAAAGACCAAATTTTGTGGGACATGTCACAAAAGAAAGAATTTGTCGATCTAAAACATTGTCATTTTCACAAAAAAATTGGTCATACAAATACATATAATGGATGAAACACCCTACACAACATACTACCAATAATTATGGAAGGATCACATTCAATTTGGAAAGATACCACAAAACTATACAAAATGGTTATGAAGTTTCGTGTGTATTCAACAAAATAAGGGAATGCACATCTGTGCGGGCTAACACGATGTACAATATGAACAATGTGTGTAGTGCTCGATTGACAGTCAGAAAACTTGTGTGGATGTAGAAACAATGCATTGGTGATTTTTTTCGGGCCTCAACTACTTCTGGGATGGATTGGATCTCCCCCATGCCCAAAATCGCCCCCAAATTCCACCTTAGGATCACTGAAAGGGATGGGAGGTACCTCCAAAGGCCTCCCATTCACAAGTCTTGTAACTAGTTGATAAATTTATTTCCATCCTCCTATAAATAAATAATCATTGTATGCAAAAAGAAGAAGAATACAAGCATTGTTATGTTGTTCAAATTCTCTTGGAGAAAGACATCTTTCCCTTGAGCCATAAGTTTGAGAAAGTGTAGCATTGAGCTAGATTTACACCTCTTTTGAAGCTAAGACTTGGGTATTTTTCACCATTGTAGACTCACCATTGGAGAGTGATAGCTCTAAGTTTTGAGGGATCAAAGGACCCTCCCTTAGGAGGAATACATGATTGATTGTCCCATATTTCTCCTCTTGGTGCACTCAATTTGAAGATTCAATTCTATTGGGTAACCATTCCTTGTGTTCAATTTAATTCATCACTTGTTTATGTTAGTTTATTTTGTTTCTCATTCCTAGTTGTTATTTTCTTGCTTTGTGTTTTCTTCTCTAACTTGTAGGTCCACTAACTTACTAACCATATTTCTGTTATGCCTTGTTAGCTTACCAGGGTAGTTAAGGGACTCTCGTTTTCACTCTTGTGACAAAAAAACCCAAATAGTTTGGCAACCATACTGGGGATTGAATCAAAATTCCTCCTCAAGTATAATTCTAGAGTTTTTACTCTCAATTTCTATTATTTGCAAGACCAAGAACTGGCCTAGACACACCCTCAAACAATAGAATTCAACTTGTGTTTGAGAGAAGACGGTCAAAATTTGCATCCTACCTTTTTCTTGCTTGCATGTGGGTTTGGGTTGAATAGATGCATGGTAGATAGCTTCTTGGATTAGAAGCTATCCCATGATTCTGAAAGGTTTCAAATCTTTCTTAGATTAGAAAACATCCTAGGTGTTATCACTAAGAATCACCCTCAGATTGAAAAGAGGATAATCCTTGTACCCATAAAAGTATGTGTAAATGTAAATGAGTGATTTAAAGGTCAAATGGACAAGAATAAGAATAATAATGTTTTAACTCAGAAATCTAGGCTAACATGCATAATAAAATGAGGTTTTGATTAGCTTCAGTCGGTGAATAGGAGTAAAAGTGAATGGGAGGACGACTTTAGTGAGGGAGGTGTAAAGCTCTATTATTGACATCATGTCTTCAAGCAGCCCAAGGAGGAAAAACTCAAACACAAGAACTTCTTGAATTCAAAGTTAAAGAACACTGAAGAAAATCATAGCAGTATTATAATCAAACATTCATCATAACACAACCATACCAATATCATATGGATCATCCAATCATGAGTACTTCAACATAAGAGGTAACAAGATGATATAAATAGAAACTAACTTATATTAATAAAAAATTCTCAAGTCCAATACATAACCTGAGAACAGTCTACTTAGTAAAAAATATTACAATCACGGAGCCCATCTCAATCATTCGAACCTCTCTAATCATTTAGAATATGTATTTATAATCAAAAAGGAAAGGAAACAACTAGAGGTACAAGTTGGCCTCCCTCCCCTAGGATTCTCTAAAATAGTTATCATTCTAACACTTGTGCTAACAACTCTTAACAAACTGCTACAAAATAGGAACCATGATGGAAACCACTCCAACAAGAATTAAATGACATGTCTCCCTCTAGGTGAGTTCCTTTTCATTTCCAAGTGTCCTATAGGGGTTGTATGTTTCCTCCATGTACCACTTGTGATCAGGGAATCAAATTTTGCTCAAAAATTCAAAGTGCTCAGAATCGCTTCAAACCAAACGAGAGCGTAGGCCTCGTCGTTGCGAACCCAATGCAACTCATTTCATCTCAAACAGACGTCGGGAGCGAGAGATATTGCAATCTGTTCATAAAGTCAAACAGGCAAAAAAAATGATGTTAATTGTATAGTTCGTATAGTCCGTACAGGCTGACGTGGCAGGGTCGTATGACCATACGATGATGTGGCATATGATGACATGGTATATTTTGGTTGGCAGTTGAGGTTGAATGATGTTTTGACACATGTCAGCATGTGGTTGGTGGTTTGGTGCCACGTGGCCCAGTCATGGGCTGCCACATGGCACCTTTATATTGGTTGTTTTAATCAAAATATATTGGAGTCTGTGGGGTTCGACCCCCAGACCTCCCCACCATGTAAAGTCTTCACAAAAACCACCTGACCAATGTACCGCCGATTGTTTCTTAACATATATGTGTGTATTATTACATTTAAGTTCACATATGTTTGTATATGGCGGGAGGTTGGGCCGGGGCTTGGCCCCGACCCGTGGTTTTGTTTCAAAACATATGACCATAGTATAACATATATGTGCATGGTTGCAATGGAGTATGGTCACATTACCATATGAATGTTATGCAAAAGCACAGGGTTTATGTTTGTACTATGTTAAGCCATGGTTATATGTTGTATGCCATGTGACCCTAACCAGAGCGCGGGGGGAGTCTAAATCAGTTGTAACCGTTTAGCCTTTTTGCTAACGCGCGTGGTCACATGACTCTCATACGCCCAGGTGTTAGGCAGTTAGGGGTTGGCACGCCCTTAACCATCCTACGGTTTGCACCATTGGCGCGGTTGCACCCGGTGCTGGGTTTTCACGCTATTTATTGTGTGTGTGCCAGGTTCAATTGACAAGGGTGCGTTTTGTAGATGCAAAGACAACAAGCTTGAAGGGGGGACTTCCAGGAGGCCTAACTTCTCCATTTTTCGACCGATTGAGGTGTCGAAAGAGCCCAAACAGGGGTTTTTGGACGCTCTGAAGCCATTGAAGAAATCGATTTGTCAGTTTGAGCATTGTAAGACATGTTTTTGAGAACTTTTGAGCAATTAATAATAATGATCCATTGGAAGCTGGACCAGGAGAAGTAGCCCAAGAGAGGGGTGAACTCCTTTATTAATTGTTGTGTTTATGTGCTTATGTTCATTAATTATGCTGTTTTCTATGTGTATTTTCATAAGTAATCCCTTAATTTATGTGTTGCAAAATTGATCCATTTGCTTTAAACACATAACATTTACATTGCAATAATTTCAATTATTTCAAGTCTTCTTCATTTTTAGATCAAGTTGGTATCAGAGCACTGGTTTTGAAGACTTGATTGTTTGCAAGTTTTGTTTCTAATGCTCACAAGGTTGAAACTCACAAGAGGAGAAGGTCAACTTGTAGAGCCAAGTTCTCATCCGACAAGGAGGAAGCATATACCATCACCGCAAGTTTCAGGGAGGCATTCACCAAGCATGGCTCATGCAGAAATTCATGAACATGTTCCGGCAGAAGAGGAAGATCTCAGAAAGGTTGTCATAGAGTTGAGAGATATGATGAATATTTTGATGGAAAGGAACATATTGTCGCAAGGTGAAGGCTCCAACCCTTCAATGCATAAGGGAGGTAGTGGTGACAAAACTCCAAACGAAAATGGAGGGAATGGTGCTTCTCCACCACCCTCTCCTCCATCATCTTCTTCTTCTTCTTCTTCTTCTACCAGTTCAAGACCTCTTCTGAATTCTCCAAAGGGGCATGGTAAAACTCCTTCGCAAATTCCTTCATTAAAGCTTGATATAAAATTTTAATTATACAATGGAGAAGTTAATGTTGAGAAGTTAGATAATTGGATATGTCAAATTGAAGTATATTGTAGACTAAAAAAGATTCAAGATGATGAAACCAAAATTCAGCTTGCTTCATTAAGATTGGATAGTGCAACACTTATTTGGTGGGAATCCAAGACTCAGGAGGATATGAAAAAGCATGGTAAAATTTTGCTTTCTTGGAATAATTTCATTATTGCAATTAAAAAACAATTTTATCCATTGGCATATAAAAAAAAGGAAACTATGGAATGGAAAAATTTTAGACAAGCTAAAGGACAGAGTGTGCAAATCTTTACTCAAGAATTTAGGAGAAGAGCTTTGGTTTTGGGAGTAGATTTGTCTTTTCAGGAAACTTTGCTCAAATATATTGGAGCTTTACATAGTTATTTGAGACATACTATACTCATGTTTAATCCTTCGAATCTAGATGAAGTTTGTGTACAGGCTACTCATATGGAAGCAAGGGGAAGGAACGATACTCATGAGAGTAACAAGAAGACATTCAGCCATGGAGACAAGGGAAAGAAGAAGTTCAAGGGCAGTGGCAGGAAGAATGATGTTGTGAATAAAGAGGTAGAAAAGTTCACATGTAAACATTGTTCAAAATATGGCCATGATGAAGACCATTGTTGGAAGCTTCATCCTGAAAGAAGACCCAAAAAGTTTGGCAACAACAACAAAGGGAAGTCAAAGACTGCTGCGACTGTTCAACATGATTTAGGTTTGGATTCAGGTGATGAAACAAATATCACATCCATGGGTTACCAAGGTAATGGTTCTATTACAAGTACTAGCTCTTCAAATAATAATAATGTCAATGTAACTCAACAAGAGAAAGCCAGAATTGAAATTTTTCACATAAGGGTTGTTTCAAAGCATACTAAGATAGACACGTTATTTGATACTGGATCTCAAGCAAACCTTATTTCTAAAGAAATTGTTAAGAAACTTAAGTTGGAAACAAGTCCACATCCTAAGCCATACCCTCTTGGTTGGATATGTGATAATACTAAGTTACAAGTAACAAGAAGGTGTAAACTTAGGTTTTCTATCACTGCAAATTTCGTTGATGAGGTAGAGCTTGATGTGATTCCGTTGGATATATGTGGTATTGTGTTGGGAAGCCCATATTTGTACGATAGGAAAGATATTTTTCATCGTCATGAGAATAAGTATCATTTGTTTAAAGATGGGGCTGAGTACATTGTTAGAGCCCACACTAAGAAGATGAATTTATCAATCATAAATGTGGGACAAATGAAGAGGTTAGTTAATGCTAGTAAGAATTTTGTTCTCTTAATGATCAAACCTAAAAATGATGTTGAGAACGAAGCATTTCAAGGTTGTGATGCAGAGTTAAAATCCGATCTATTTGAAGTTGTTAATTAGTATGATGACATGTTTAAATAACCTAAGGGGTTACCTCCGAAAAGAGGAATCCAACATGAAATTTAGTTACAACAAGATTGTCAACTTCTAAACATTGGTATGTATAGAATGCCAGTTATGGAAAATGCTGAGATTAAAAAACAAATTCCGGAGTTGTTAAACAAAGGGGTTATTGTACCAAGTTCTTCGCCATGTGGATATCCAATTGTGTTAGTTCCAAAGAAAGATGGTACGTGGCATATGTGTGTTGATTTGAACAAAATTATAGTTAAGAATCGTTATCCTCTTCCTAGAATTGATGATTTGCTTGATCAATTAAAAGATGCCAAATATTTCACTAAGTTAGATTTAAGGAGTGGTTATCATTAGATTAGGATTGCCGAGGGAGATACATGGAAGACAACTTTTAAGACTAAGCAAGGTTTGTTTGAATGGATGGTAATGCCTTTTGGACTTTGCAATTCACCTGCTACTTTCATGAGAGTTATGAATGATGTCTTAAGGCCTTTCCTAGATGATTGTGTTGTTGTCTACTTAGATGATATTTTGATCTTTAGCAAATCTCGTGAAGAGCATATTACACATGTGAAACAAGTTTTTGATGTTTTGAGAAAGGAACAATTGTTTTTGAAGTTGTCCAAATGTGAATTTGGTAAAACTTCACTTATT